>ML677344.1:528893-603391 GCA_007922305.1 Dermatemys mawii | reverse complement strand
GAGTCTTCCCCTCCCCCCACGAGTGTTCCCCCTCCCACGGGGAGTCTCCCACCCGCGTCTGCCCCTCCCGCCATGACGGAGCCCCCCGAGCCGGCCGCTCCACCGGGCGAGCCCCGGACACGAACAGTCCCGCTCCCGCCTCAGCGGGGCCTCTGACGTGAGGGGACCGGAAGGCGGGATCTCGGCCACCATCTTGGAACCGGGCAAGGCTCCCGCCCTTGTCCCGCGTTGTTCCCGTCCCCCGGTTCCGCGTTCCCGGCGGGGGGGGGGGACAGGGCGAGGAGGGAGGGGCCGAGGAAGCGCTAGGCCCCGGGTCGGGCCGGGCTGGAGGCCCGGGTCTCGCCGCTGCCCGTATCCAAGATGGCGGCCGCAGCCGCCATCGGACGGGGAGGGGGCGGGGCGGTACGGCGGCGCGGCGGGGTCAACGGCGCGGTTGGCGGGAGCGGGAAGCGGTAGGTCGCGCCTGGAGCTCGCACAGACCCCGGAGAGCGCGAGCGCCCGGCCGGAGCCGCCGCCGCCATGCACGTGATCAAGCGAGGTGAGAGCCTCCCCGGTGCCCCCCCCCCCGGCTCGGGGCTCCCCGCCCCCCCGGGGACTCTGGGGCCTGGGCCCCTCAGGGTCTGTGGAGCCCAGAGCCCCTCGTGTGGGACCCTGAACCTCCTCCCCCAACACCCCTCTCTCCCAGCGGAGACCCCGCCGCTGGCGCCAAGCCCCGGGGGCTTCTCCTCTCTGTCGGAGGGGCTCTCCCGGGGGTGGGGGGGGGCACCTTCCCAGCACTGTGACACCCCTAACGCCAGCCCCCCTCAGCTAGGCAGACCCCACCGATGGGACTGGGCTACCTGCCCCTGGAGTGGGGGACCCTACAGATCGCACGGGCTCCTCTGCAGCGTGTGCTCCCCGAGACGTAACACCAGCCCCCCTGACCAAGTCGTGTCTGTTGGCATATGTGAGGACATCTACTTCTTGCAACGCCGGGCTCCTCCTAATTCTCCTCTCCTTGAGTGAGGAACCCCACAGGTGGCACCACTGGAGGGGCAGCCCCTCTGGAGACGGGGATCCCTACCTCCTGTGACTCTGGGCCCCTAACATTTGGGTCCCCACCAATCCACCTTTCCTTGAATGGGAAACTCCACAAATAACATCAGTAATCTCCCTAGGGCTGGGGGTGTCAGGTGCTGCTCACAGAGCTGTGGGGCAGAGCCCTTGGGTTCTGGGGAGAGCACAGCGATAACTTGGTGGCCATAGGTTGTGGGGAGGCCCCACAGACCCATGCTGCCCCAGTGGCTGGCTGACATTGGTGCTGCTGTATCAAGGACTGTCTCTCTTTCTCTCCTCCCCTCTCTTCCCAAACACCTGTAGATGGGCGCCATGAGCGCGTCATGTTTGACAAGATCACATCTCGGATCCAGAAGCTTTGCTATGGACTCAATGCCGACTTCGTCGATCCTGTGAGTTGATTTGTATCCTCTCCACCTTCCACCATGCTACTTTGGTGGCCATTGAAAAGTCACCATTTGTAATTTAGGTGCCACCCAGTTATTTCTCCTCCTTAGGGTACAAGTAGTATTCGAGGTATTGGGGATTGATTTAGCGCATCTCGGCTAGATGCGATAAATCGATCCCTGAATGTGTTCCCCGTCGACTCTGGAACTCGAGCTCCATAAGAGCAGTAAGTAGAGTTGACGGGGGAGCCGCCATGGTCGACTCGCTGCCATGAGGGCAGCCAGGTGAATTCAGTTAAGGTACTTTGACTTCAGCTATGTCAATAGCGTATCTTAATTCGAACCCCTGACCTCCCCAGTGTAGCCCAGGCCCCTGTGTAAGGGGAGGTGTTGGCATGTCACATTACCCCGTGTGAACTGTTGGCAAATGCTGTTTTTTTTTTTAATGGCACACTACTGTGTCCTTTCCTTTATACAGTAGAACCTCAGAGTTATGAACACCTTGAGAACATTCGTAACTTTAAAATGTTCGTAACTCTGAACTTAGGATTGTTCTTTCAAAAGTTTACAACTGAACATTGACTTCACACAGCTTTGAAACTTTACTATGCAAAAGAAAAATGCTGCTTTCCCTTTATTTTTTACTAGTTTACATTTAACACAGTACAGTATTGTATTTGCTTTTTTTTTTTTTTTTTTTTGTCGCTGCTGCTACCTGATTGTGTACTTCAGGTTTCAAATGAGATATGCAGTTGACTGGTCAGTTTGTAACTTTGGTGTGAGGTTCTACTATAACGTGAATTTTTCAGAGATTTGTGTTTGGCTTTCTCTCCCTCCCAGGTGCAAAGTCTGAGACAGACATCTGTGTTTGCCTCTTATAAATTCCTTCTGGTGGATTCCTCAAACGTGGTTTGAAGTGATCATGTTCCTGGTGTTAGGAAGCCCCCTGCCATTTCATCTTGAATACACATGTCTTTTTAAAAATGTCATTTTTACAACTCTTTGTCCATGCCAGTCTAAAGAGAAGTACTAGTTCTCTTTGTTTAATACACAAAAGTATTCTATCAGAAGTGAATTTCCCTCTCTTAACAGTACCACTGCCCTATTCTTTTGAGCAGTTTTAGGAGTGGATATTAACCCTGATCCTGCAAGCAGCTCCCCTCAGTACCTATGCATGGCCCCATTAACGTCCATGGGGTTTTTCATGGACATATGAATCCACCCATGTGGAGTAAGTTGTAGGATTAGGTCCATGGGTCACAAAGGCCGTGTCTTTATTTATGTCTGTAAAACACGTAGGACGCTGTCAGTGCATTGGAAATAAGTTGTAGTACTTCTCAGCCACGGATCTCAAAGAGCTTTACAAAGAGGGAGGCGAATCATTATTCTTGTTGTTCAGTTGGGGAAACTGACACACAGAGAGGTGTGTTGTCTTTCTCCCAGCCAATGACAGAGCAAGGAATCAAATTTATGTCTCTGGATTCCTTGTATAGCAACCTGGTGACTGGGCTAATAATAATGAAGTTAGTTACTTTTTACTTTTAGTTCATTCAAAATAGTTAAGTCCCAAGAAGACTGCAAAAAGCTACAAAAGGATCTCACAAAACTGGGTGACTTGGCAACAAAATGGCAGATGAAATTCAGTGTTGACAAATGCCAAGTAAAGCATGTTGGAAAACATAAACCCAACTATACATATAAAATGATGGGGTCTAAATTAGCTGTTACCACTCAAGAAAGAGATCTTGGACTCATTGTGGATAGTTCATTGGGGATGAAAACATCCACTCAGCGTGTAGAGGCATTAAAAAAACATCATCATCCCAGTGGGAGATGTGAGAGAGTCTCCTGTTATTCCCTAATAGTTAGAGATTGATTTAAGCCCTAAAACATGACATTTTATATCCCTTTCCAAATTGTTTTAGCATTAACTATTTTTTGTTTAAATATAGCAAATTACATGCCTGATCAGGCGTATGAAAAGTCAGAACGTTGTTTGGAGTATGAAAATTCCTGAGCAAGTACAAGTTCGGGTGTGGCGTTCCTGCTTTTGTGCTACCATTTCAACAGGACACATTGTCATTTAGGAACCGAACTGCATACAAAACCTTGTGCATAATCAGATGATTCCTGCTCAATACCTCATTTTTATACCTCTCCCCACTTCATTCCCCCAAGATGTCACTAGATGTTTGTGACTTTAAGGTCTGGTGCTTTCTCTCTATCAAGGCAGCTCAGTCTATAAACCACTTTATCACCTGCTCTTTCAAGTGAAGCACATATTGTAATAATGTTGCTTGCAAACAGAAAATACGATGTGTTGGGAAAATGGGATTCTTCTAGACTGTTGCCGTAAGGGTGGTATTGTCCCTGAAACATAGGTAGCTAACCTGCAGAATTCTGATTTCCCCAGGCACAGATCACCATGAAAGTGATCCAGGGTCTGTACAGTGGTGTCACAACAGTGGAACTGGATACACTGGCAGCTGAGACTGCTGCAACTCTCACTACCAAGCACCCCGACTATGCCATCCTAGCAGCAAGGATCGCGGTCTCCAACTTGCACAAAGAAACCAAGAAAGTGTTCAGTGGTGAGTGCGTCTGTGGGCACTTGATAATAACAACCTGCGCTCCGTTATTGAGGATGGAGCCAGTGAAAGGCTTGGAGCATTAGAGGATATGACTATAGTAAACTTGTTCTTAAACAGGAGTGATTAAGTGTTGATCCCATGTGTCTGAGATGTTTAGTTCTATCAGTTCTTCACCTGGCTGATGATGATGCTATCGAATGGCTGGGCACTGCACATACGCTGAGAGTGTTTGATTGTGTAGTCTTGCACACCTTATAGAGAAAGCTTAGTTACCTGTCTTGTTAGAAATGTTTCTGTGAATAGTTTCTCTCAGAGCATTTCACTGTCAAACTCTGGATGTCCTCAACAGGGCCAGCTCCAGGCACCAGCGCAGCAAGCATGTGCCTGGGGCGGCCAAAAACAGGGGGCGGCATTCTGGCAGCTGACAGGGCGGCCCCTCCCATGCTTCGTCGGCACGACTGCGGCAGGTCAGCCGGCCGGACCCGTGGACCTGCCGCAGGAGTGCTGCCAAACCCGCAGGTCCAGCCTGGAATGCCACCCCCCTGCTTGGTGCGGCAGAAAATGTAGAGCCGTTCCTGGTCCTCACTGTCTCTTTCTTCTCCTCCTAAAACAGAAACAGCTGTGTAAGGATGAGAAGAGAATAATTTTTTTTAATTTAAGTTACTTTTAGCCAAGACCCATCTGGAAAACTTTATATTGATTAGGCTTATTTAACATCTATCTGACTATCACTGGACACTGCAAAAGCGACAAAGCGTCTTGTAGCACCTTATAGACTAACAGATTTTAGGGATCATGAGCTTTCGTGGGCTAAGACCCACTTCATCAGATGACTGGACACTGTGTTCCTAGAATGTCTTTCATAAAAGCAAATTATTTCAGGGCTTTTGAGTAGTGAGGAGAAGTGGGATGGTCAGTTTCTGTAATTATAGTTTTCAGACTGTGTAAATAAAAGTCTGTGAATGGCTTTTCATTGACTCTTCTTTCTGTTTTCTTTGTAGATGTCATGGAAGATTTGTACAATTATGTAAACCCGCATAATGGCAGACACTCTCCAATGATCTCCAAGGAAACTCTAGACATTGTCGTGGCTAACAAAGACGTATGTAGCACTTCATGGGATCTGATGTTCCTAAGATCCAGTAAACTATGTTCAGTGGTATTTTAAACTTCTAAATATGAAAGTAAACCATGTTGGTTGTGGGACAAAAAAAAAAAAGCGCACTGATGTAAATTAACACAGATGGTGACTGCTCTATTTTTGGGAGCTTGTGGAGGGACAACATTTCGAATTCTGACCACTGAAGGATACTTCTGATGCTGTTATATCAAGGACATCTATCTCTGTTCTTATATGGCACCCATCGCTGTGAGATTACAGTGTCTGAGGCCCATTTGGTATCTGGACAAAGAGTGGCTCTTAACTTTAATAAATCAGGAGATTCTGTTATTTTATTTAATAGAGAACAGTCTTTCAAGGAGAGAGATGAGGTTTATCTGTCTCCTGTAGGTTGCAACCTGAATATAACTCTTGTTCTGAATTTTCCTGTGGGAGGTCTATCTAGGTGTATGGGTGAGCAGGGCCAGAAGCCAGGATGGTGCCCTGAGAGGAATTTCATTAGCATAAGATGCCAACTGCATTAGCCAAGAAAGCCTTGCATACGCTAGTTTTCTGCTTGGTGCCTCTAGCTATGGAGTCATGTTGAGGCCAGAAGCATGAAAACCAGAGGCACCAAACAATAAGAGCACTCTTGTTTTGGTAATGTGCAGCTGTGTGGGTCTGATGTTAGGGTAGGTGGTTTCCTCAGTCTAAGTGCTTAACCTCTCTCTGAATTGTTTTGTCCCCAGCGCCTGAACTCCGCCATCATCTATGATAGAGACTTCTCCTACAACTACTTTGGCTTTAAGGTAAAAACCAGATTCCTTGTGAAAGTGAAGATTGTTGTTAGTGTTTTTTCAAAGCCTTAACAACCTAAGGAAAAAAAAAATCATTTTCATTGCTGCAGAAAGAGATTGTAGTAATGAAGAAAGCCTCTTAAAAACAGTGGCCAAATTGAATGAGCTGTGTGCCCTTTTCTGTCTAATTTCTCAGCCTTGCTTTGTCTGTGGTGCCAGAGGGGTATGCCACTATTTTCTGAAAGCCTGACTGTGCCATTTTTATCTAGCACAAGTGCTATTTTTTGACAGCCTCAAGACTTCTATTAATGCACGTTTAAATCCTTTGCATGTATGGTTAGTTGGCCTTGGGGCAGGCGGGAATGGTGGTGGAAAATTTTGCAGGGAAGCATACTCTTGTGCTGTGAATAATAACCCCAACTGTTTTGGCTGGGATCATGTGAAATGGGCCTCTCCACGGTTACTCAGCTTTGCAGTATATGCTCATGTGTTTAGCCCTCTGCACAGCTCCTACGCCATCGTGGTGGACTTGCATGCGTGACTACTTTAGTTTGTGTTAATTGGGGGTGAGGCACAGGAGACAGGTCCAGCATAAACTGAAACTACTGGTGGGGAAAGCAGGAAGAAAGGATGAATGTGTACGAGAGCTGTGGGCCAGCTGAAGCCCAGCACCTCGGTTTGTAACGACTCTGAAGTCTACATGCCAAATAGCTTCTCTCCATAGAAGAAAAGGGGGTGCTGTAGGTGATGTGAAAGCTAAATACTCTGGCCTGATTGTCTGCAGAATTTCCCAGTGGGAGGCTGCAGCCACTTTGACCTGGGCTGATGTATTACAAGGCCAGGGCAAAGGTGTGTTCCACTGCAGTATTTGGGCTGTAAGTTTCTTGCGGCGGGGGCACCGGACACTCTGCCAGATTCGGCTTTGCACATGCTGTTCCTCCGGGAGTAACCGAATCCAAACATATTGGGTCTTCGTATTCCCAATAAAAGCTTTCCCCCACTGTTCAAACAAGCTGCACAACTGCCCCCTGTGTGTCCTCCCATTCATCTTTGTGCGTTCTTCCATGCTGCTGCACAGACCCTCTTCCCGCAGCCAGTCTGCGTTGCCTCTGTTTTTGCCTCCATATCCACTCTTAACACACACTTCTTCAGGGAGCCGTTTAGGGTCCAATCCTGTGAGATGCCCACTGAAGTCTGTAGGAGCCGATGGTGCTCGGCACTTTATGGGACTGGGCACTTAAACCCTAGCTCTGCCCTCCTTGAAGCTCCAACTAAATCAGCCTCCGAATTCAGAACTGGGCAGGGGAGACACCCCCTACCCCCAGCACTAGGATCCCTGTGGCATCCCCCTCCTGCCAGCTATGTAGACTTAAGGAAAAGAAACTTCAGGGAGGAACCAGCCAGAGACTCAAGCTGGTAGAATAGCGGCGTAAGCAGAGACACGGATGGTGCCATCAGTATTTTCTACACTTCTGATTAGATGTTCCGTCCCCTGTGCTGACTGCTGTTTGCTCCAGCTCCCTTTCCCATGCTTCCCAGTGTCTTCACCTCAGCCTGTCTCCACACCTGCCCCTCTTAACCTTCTTCCTCTTCCTTCACTTGTTTTCCCATTTACTTTATCCCCACCTCGCTGACCCATTTCAGCTTCTCTCCTCCCCCAACCCAATCTTGTGGAACTAACATGATTACCACCATTGGATTGTCTACTCTTTGTGTTATACCCGTTTCCCTGCCCTTGTCTATTCGATTGTAGGCTCTGGCACAGTGACTGTCTACTCCGTGTTTCTTTAGTGCCCAGCACAACAAGGCCCTGATCTTGGTTAGTCCTTAGGCACTGTTGTATGAAACATAATTAATGATGACAGTATTAGGAAATATATTGAGGGAAACAGCACTCTCTTCCCCCCCCCCCCCCGTCTCTACCAAACCCATGGATCGAAGGCAAGTACTAAACCTCACCATGCATTCACTCCTTTATCTTTACTCTGCGTAGATTGCGGACTCCTCAGGGCAGGGACCTTGCTGATGTATGACTAGGTAGCACCTAGCCTACCTCCAGTGCTGTGTCAGAAACGGTTGAAGAAGAGCAGAGATCTGAGCTTGTGTAGGAAACCTGGTATTGGGAGGGCCGAGCTGCTTGAGAGTTGGGTTTTTGGTCCCAGAGCTTTGTGCTTTAATCAGTACAGCTTTTCAGCTGGAATCCGAGCGACTGATAACTGAGATGCTTTTCTTTTTTTAAAGACTCTAGAGCGCTCCTATCTACTGAAAATCAATTCCAAAGGTAAGAACAGACTGTTCCTGTTTGATTCTCTGCTGGGGGCTAAATGGGGCTAGGTAGCTTCCTTCACAATTTTTAGTGTCCAAGAGGGTGCAGCATATTGGTAATTTGCTTGTCCACATTAGAAAGACTTTCTTGTGCATCCCCCCTCCACCCACACACGCTCCCTCCCCAGACATCTTTTAGTAAGACATAAGCATCTCTTTGCCGTAGCTGCCCGATGGCTTGCAGTTATACCAAAAGCAGTGATTAGTTACATTGCTGCATTGAGTTTAATTGGGTATTTTGTTTGAAATAATGGCTGCGTGGGGCACTTCATGCATCCAGCACATGGATTCTATTGGCGCAGAGACCAGTCACGCATCAGGACACCCAGAATGTGTTTATCTCCAGCAGGCTGATACCACAACGTAGGAATTGCGGTGCGAGAAGTCCATTTGCAATCTCACCGTTTGATGTTTGGGTATTTGTAATAGAGCTGAAGTTGGCATGGCTAGAACACCATCAGTTTCAACTGTTGCATCACCTCGTGTCTGAAATTTAATTGGCATCCATAATAGTGAGAAAGTGATGATGATTATTATTATAATGTACCTAGAGTCCTGAAAATTGTTATCCTCTGATTTGAACAACTTCAGTATAGGTAAAAAGTTTGGGGCCTAGAATTCTGACTGTTCAGGCTTCGTATTTTAGTCCCTCTCTTTTTACGTGATCTTCGTCTCTCAAAACTGGCTTTAAATGGAATGCTTATGTTCCTGTTCTCTCCTTTCTGGTGTCTAGTTGCTGAACGCCCCCAGCACATGCTAATGAGGGTATCAGTGGGAATCCACAAAAATGACATTGATGCTGCAATTGAAACTTACAACCTCCTATCTGAGAAGTGGTTCACCCATGCATCTCCCACACTCTTCAATGCTGGCACCAACCGACCTCAGCTGTCCAGGTACCTCTGGATGCCAGGCTTGGCTCACACTATATGCCGAGGAGGGTGCTGGACAGGAGGTGGTTTCTGTTCAAATGAAATGTCCTGTGACAACTTTTAAAATGGGCAGCTATACTTTGGTGACCCCTAATTAAAATAATTTGTCAAATATGGCCCAAAATGTGTATATTATTTATATTTAAAGAAAAAAATCTTCTACAGACGCCGAAGGCCAATAGACGTGATTCCACAACTGTCTTTTTAATTCCTAAAAATTGTTTAAACGCTCCCTTCTGCTGAAGTGCATGAAAACCTAAAAGTGAAATTAACTAGAAAGAAAATTAATCATAACTATTAACTATTCATTATCAAGCTGAAATGCTAAAAACAAAAATAAATGGTAAGAAATAGATTTGATTTTAAAATATGTTTTAGTGTCTGTTACTTAGAACTTAAGTTAAAGAAATCAGCTTTTTTAAAAAAAGCAGTAATTAGCCTCAGAGGAGCATGTGAGTTTCTTTAAAAAGTGAGAGCTTTATAGTGCTCTGCAAATTTCATCATATTCTTTGCTTCATTTACCTGACCCCTAAAGCATTAATGATGCCAGAAAACCCTTGGCAGGTTTCTGCATTCCTTCTGTGGTCTTTTCACTTTGAATTTGAATTGTTTGATGTCAGCTCCCATTTGTTCCCTTCCATTCAGCTGTTTCCTGCTGTGTATGAAGGATGACAGCATTGAGGGAATCTATGACACTCTCAAGCACTGTGCGCTGATCTCCAAATCTGCCGGTGGAATTGGTGTTGCTGTGAGTTGCATCCGAGCCACGGGCAGCTACAT
The DNA here is from genome assembly GCA_007922305.1 of Dermatemys mawii. Classification (NCBI taxonomy): domain Eukaryota; kingdom Metazoa; phylum Chordata; order Testudines; family Dermatemydidae; genus Dermatemys; species Dermatemys mawii. The sequence continues at coordinate 593,425 of ML677344.1, read as the reverse complement.
TGCTGGGGTAAGTGAGTAACTGGCACACCATGCTGAGTTACACCATCAAGAGTCAGGAAACTTCTGTGCTTAAACCACATTGTCAAATCAAGACTGCTGCTATCAGGCCAGCACACAGTGGGGGAGGTACATCTAATCTAGTAGTTTGCACTTTCTTTTTATGTTATGAAGCCAGATAACATAGCATTGCTATTACAGTACTTTGGTTTCAGATTGAGGTATGTTCAGAAAGAAAAGTCAGTGTTTCATCAGACAATTAGTTATTAATTTTGTAAAGAAGTAAGAGATGAGAGCAGGTACCTTGGGATTCATAAACTGCTGGATTTCTCCATGTTATGCATGAGCAATAACACGTCTTGCAAGTTTCTAAATAATTCTTTGAGTATTTTAACACAAATTTAAAGCAAAGCACTTCCAAAATATGGCTTGTATAAACAAACACTTATTAGAGCCCTTGTTAACGGACAATGAGTGCTACTTCCATGTTGTATTTAAAAAATTAGTTCTCTTGTAGCCAGCTTTTATCCACAGTGGGCAAGAAATGGCTTTCATTGTAAGGGCCTTGATGTTTGCCGTGTCTCACTGGTGGTCTGTCTAAGAGCAGCCTCACAAACCAACCAGCTTCCAAAGATTGATGGTTTTGACTTATCTTTGCAGACAAATGGAAATTCCAATGGGCTTGTCCCAATGCTGAGAGTTTACAACAACACCGCCCGCTATGTGGATCAAGGCGGTAATAAGGTACGTCATCTTCCAACCAAGAAGGAAGGTGGGGATGGAAACCTTAATTGAATGTCTTAATAAGCCAGCAGTGGGTTGTGGAAAGATTGATGATTAGCACCGATAAACTGGAGCAATGGCTCTACATGACATATACTAAAAAGCAGTGTCCTGTTCTCATCTCATGGGTATTTGGTTCTCCCTTCATTACAAACTCCACAGTACAAGTGTAGCTTTCACTACCTATCCTCTGAAAAGAGTGTCATAACGTTTAAGGCAGGAAGGGCCCACCACTGTATATCCCAGGCCACCATGCTTGCCCAGTGCCCTCACACTAAACCCAACAACCAAAATCAGACCAAAGTATTACAACCCAGAGGAGATTCAGCTAGTGTGTACCACAGGCAGAGAACAGGAGGGACTAAGGTGCGCCACTGTGTGAGGCCTGTGAGTGGTAGGAAAATGATTACCAGATAATCCTGGCAAGTGACCCGTATCCACACACTACAGAAGAAGGCATCCCTGCCCCTCTAAAGGTCCCTGCCCATCTGACGTGGAGAGAAATTCCTCTCTCACCCCATATGTTCCTTTTGACTTAAACACCACGTTGCCAGCCCCAGAGAACTCAGTCCCAGGAAGTGAGAGTGAGTGTAACTCAGCACCTGATGTATCTGCCTTGATAGGACTTCAGAAAGACAAGCTCCTTCTAAAAACGGGGGGAAATTATCTGGGCCTCAAACCGTGTAGGATCTAATTGTGCACCCCTGGTGTCTGTGTTTACACAAATCAATATGATCATCACTGATACTCCCATGTGTTTCCCCTGCATATCTGGTTCTGATCTTGGCTGTGTTTTGTCTGACAGAGACCCGGTGCCTTTGCCATCTACCTGGAGCCATGGCACTTGGACATTTTTGAGTTTCTTGACCTCAAGAAGAACACCGGGAAGGAGGAGCAGCGAGCCAGGGACCTCTTCTTTGCCCTCTGGATTCCCGATCTCTTCATGAAACGGGTAGAGACTAATCAGGTGAGGAGATGTGTTGGTGCAGGGGACAGCGTCAGTTAATGGAGCAATAGCATTATTCCAGCATCTGCAGAGCGGCCCTGGGATGGAATTTGAGATGTGCTGTTGGGCTGTCTTCCTACCAGCAAAAGAACTCCTAAAACAACTGCTGCAGAGCAGCTTAGCTATGCAGATAATCTACAGAGCTTTCTGGATGAGCTGCAGAGCAATGATTATTACTGCGTCACGTCTTCGCTCAGCCTCAGAGGACTGTTCACTCACCCTCTTGTTCTCAGATTCATTTTTGACCCCTGGAGATTGTTTTAAATGCTGAAAAGATGCAGTAAGCGAAACATCGAACTTTCTTCAACGAACAGTCCCTCTTGTGGCGGTGCACATGTGCTCCAAAGTGGGTTGTGATTTGAGGAGTAAGCAGTCATTCAGGACTGAATATTATCCTTCAAGTGGAGGCTTAGGTTTATCTAAAATCAGTTACCTGAATAGTTTTAACTTCTGCTAGTTTGCATTGTCCTTCCCCTCCCCTGAAATTGCAGGGTTAGCCGCATGTTTCGGGAGGTAGGAAAATTAATTTGTTCGTTTTTGCATCAGTACTGTTCGTAGGTCAGGAAGTGTTCACTAGTTATCCCGGGTTAGCTGACTTCCATTCTGTTAATGGATATGGGATATCTAAGGATCTTCTATGTATCTTTTTCCTCTCCTTCATAGGACTGGTCCTTGATGTGTCCAAATGAGTGTCCTGGCCTAGACGAAGTTTGGGGAGAGGAGTTTGAGAAACTGTATGAGAGGTATGAGGAATGGACAGAATTCTGAGCAGAGGTGGCTGTCTACGTCTCCCCCTCTTGAGTTGCCATCCCTCTTTATATGGGTGGCTCTGTCTGCATCTGGGAACATGGAGCCAAGCTTCAAAAGCCCAGTGCTGTCCTAACGTGTCCCTGTGAGTTCTGTTTATGGGGTGATTAATAAGGATGGAGAGAGGGGATGTCTCCTTACCCCAAATTGAAATTCTGCCCAAGATGGGAATGAGCCTAAAGGATGATCTCCATTTAATAAAGGCAAACAGATAGAAGTCTCAGTAAGGGGATTGGTGGTTTCAGGTTAGACTAGTTTCATTTGTTGCCTGCCAGTGCCATGCAGGAGAGAGTGCACTGATCAGCTTCATGCCCCCAGTCAGTGGGAGCAGACCCAGCATCCTGCCCCTAAGTCATCTGACTGGCCAGTTCAGATCTGGTTAGGATCACAGATGGAAAGGACTGCCCAGTGAAGGCGTCCTTGTACTTGGGAATTCCCCTCCCCTCTCACTAGCTCTGTTGAGCCCAGGGAAATAAGCGTTAAAGGAGTGCTTGCTTTGTCTTGCAGTTACGAGAAGCAGGGCCGTGCCCGCAGAGTGGTGAAGGCGCAGCAGCTCTGGTATGCCATCATAGAGTCCCAGACAGAGACCGGGACCCCATACATGCTGTATAAGGACTCTTGTAATAGGAAGAGCAACCAGCAGAACCTGGGGACCATCAAGTGCAGCAACCTGTGCACAGAAATAGTGGAGTACACCAGCAAAGACGAGGTGGGTCAGGACATGGGATTTGCTCCAGCTCTGATGGGGAAGCTGTACTTGTGCCAGGCTCGGACATTCAGAATACAAATCTGTCTTCAAGGGAGGGGAAGCTTCATCTTTATGGGTTCTTCCATTTGACTTGTTTTTTCCCCTCCCCTTGGGGTTCTGGGAGTGATGGCCAGGGGATCTTCAAGACAGACGGTTAGGGAAACTGCATGGCATGTTGAATAGAGGAAGCCATCGTGTGTGTCTATGGCTTTTCCATAGGCTGTTCATCTTCCCCTATAAGAGCTGGATATAAGGGCTCAGTGGGGAGGTGCCCACGGCTGCTGAGAGGGTGGGTGAGGTTCGTGGTCACTATGAGGGGCTGGGGCTTAGAGCTTTGGTGAAGCATGTGCATCCTGTTTTCTATGGGGTAAAGAGGGAATCCTTGAAACCTCCAGAGTCTTGGGGTAAAGTGTGGCCCTAAGCAGGTTGTTGCATAACTGAGGCCTACACAACTAGCTGTCTGCTTTCTGTCCCTGGGAGGCGGAGGGGGGCAGCTTCTCTGGGCACTGGAGGAGCAGAGTCCCCAGTGAAGCCGAGGAAAAATAAGGAAAGGAACCAGTGCCAGGAACAGTTTTTCTGGGGAGGCGGGGGGTGTGTGTGTGTGTGCAGGGGGGGTCTAATCTGAGACCACTAGGTCTAAAAGCAGGAGCTTCTGCTGCCTGAGCTAAAAGAGACAGTTCGGTGAGTTCAAACGCTCCAGCCTGTTCCTAAACCTTCGTGGTCCAGCCACTGTGTAAGCCCGGCTTACTCTAGGAATTGTTGGTTTCATCCTTTTGGGGCTGGTGGTATAGTATAAAAAATGACCGAGGAGAGGCCATCTGCATACCCCTGAGCTTGCTGGACAGTTGGTGCTCGGATTAGCCACTCTACTGTTGTGGCAGAGCAAGGTAATAGAGGACATGGTTGGGGATCAGGGTTTGGAAGGCAAGGAGAGGCAAGACCTTCAGCAAATAACGTGAGCAGAACTTCCATTGTGCTGAGGGATATCAGCAAACCTACAGGGATTCCTCCACCTTCTTCTGAGATACCTGGCACTGGCCGCTATCCCAATGGGACTAGATGAAGTAGAGTTCTGATCCATTACAGCATCTCTATGTTCCTACGGAGGTTGGGGTCTTCAGGCAATTTACATACTTGCCACTCTTGGGCTCTGGGATACATCGGACGAGGCAGATGTTCTCCCATCTCTGTCGGTTGCACTGACCTGCATGTTTCACCTCCCTGTGTCCATTTCCTTTGGGTAGAGAACATGCTCTGGGGGCTGGGACTCTGTTGGTCTCTTGTATTGCTCCATGCTGGCTGATGCTTCTGCTCCTGCTGCCGTTCCAGGTTGCAGTTTGTAACTTGGCCTCCATAGCCCTGAACATGTACGTCACATCGGAGCACACTTACGACTTCAAGAAGCTGGCTGAGGTCACCAAAGTCATAGTCCGAAACTTGAACAAAATAATTGACATCAACTTCTACCCAGTGCCAGAGGTATCGGGGAGAGTGCAGCAGGACTGGAGCGGGGGTGGAAAGGACTACGGGGAAAGTCTGGGAACAAGGGAGGTGCTGTTTTACAGCTGGCTGGATTAAGGTTGAAGCAAAATTCATCCTGCTATTGCATGCTCTAAAATTGTCCAGAGTTCTGAAGCTGGCTATTGAATATGGTTTTCTGCAAATAGAACTGTGATAATAAAACACCCATCTACCCTGCTGCAGCAATAGTCCATTGTCGGTAGCCTGGCTCAGTACCCTGAAGCTTAGCAAATTCCGGATGTGATGGATGCTTAGTTGGAGCAGATTCCTGAGGAATAGATCCTCCCCTATGAATGCCTTGCAGTGCTTACAGTAGGACACAGGCAGTTGCCTCCCTGATGAGCTCAGAGTAAGGAAGACAGGCATGGCAGGAAGAGTGCGTTAGGAAGGCTGAAGGAAGTTGCGCGAGGGGTTCGGTTTTATTTATTGCTGACTGTTTTTGCAGGCTTCACAGTCCTGCCTCTCAGGAAGGATTTGGAGGTGGAGAGGGTCGTCGCTTAGTGCAGAGAAATTGGGGGGCACGTTCCCTGCCTAAGGCAGTGTGGAGATGGTTGAGGGAGAATGAGACTGGCCTCCTTGGTGGGTGGGGCAGTAAGAGACTGTGACCAAGAGCCAGGCTGGAGTGGAGTTTTGCAGGTTTTGAGGGAGAGAACAAGGGCCCAGCTTGTCAAAAGTGACTGGTGATTTTTGGGTGTCCAGCTTGAGACTCCTAAAAAGGGCCTGATTTTCAGGAAGTGCTGAGTACCGCCCTCAGAGCACCAGATTCCTTTAAGGGGCCTCAAGTTGGACACCCAGAGTCACTTGTCACTCTTGGAAGACATGGCCCTTGTCCTCACCTTCAAGGGCCCATGTAACATTGGATGACAAAGAACTAGTAGAGGGAATGAAAGAGAGGCTGCTCAGACCAGACTGATAGCCGAGGAAGGGAAAAGTGAGAGGCTGGTTTGTGTGAACTTAAGGGGACGGTGGCCGCGGGAATGAGCTGATGTGTTGTCGGGGTCGTGTAGTTCTGATTTCTACCTTATATTGTTCTCCCCACTCAAACATAGGCTGAGCTCTCCAACAAACGCCATCGTCCCATTGGCATTGGAGTGCAAGGTTTGGCGGATGCGTTCATCCTGTTGAGATACCCCTTCGAAAGCCCCGAGGCCCAGCTGTTGAACCAGCAGATCTTTGAGACCATTTATTACGGTGCTCTGGAATCCAGCTGTGAACTCGCCAAAGAGCATGGGCCATACGAAACTTACAAAGGCAGCCCTGTCAGCAAAGGCGTAAGTAACAGCGTCAGGTCTTCAATGGAGCAGAGCTAGTGTGAGGGCACTTAAAGTGGCTGGCTGAATAATCACTAGGCCAAGTGTTCACTATCCACTAGTGAAAATGGTGGTGTGGTGGGAGCGGGAGGGGGGTCTGCAAAATTCCAATAAAGTGTTTTAACTGTCTGAAGCTGAGCATTGAGTATTGAAGTGACTTTGTTTGTTTGATTTACACAGTCTTAAAAACACAGATAAATTGCTGCCCTTACCCCAAAGAGCCGCCATCTAACTCAGTCCTGCCTCTGTAATTTTAGATCCTTCAGTATGACATGTGGAATGTCACCCCTACTGATCTGTGGGATTGGGCGGCTTTAAAGCAGAAGATTGCCAAGTGAGTAAATGCCCCAACGAATATTGCTCAGTTTTTTAGATGCAAACATCCGTTGACAATGGTAGAGATTACAGTTTTAATTGTCTGAAATGTGCTGGTTTCTTTTGAAAAAGATTGCATAGAAATGGCATCAGCTTTTAGTGACAAGTGTGTTACCGTCTCTTATTCCCACTAGCCCTGGAGATCTAGTGCAATGAAGACTGATCGAGCGGGGCTTTTCTAGTTCCTGTGTTGCCAATAGACTTTGTTCAGTTCCAGTGGATTATAAATCACTGTATTTGTATAGGGATGAGGTGGAAAGAACACAATCTGGCTGTAGGAACAGAGGCTGGGTTTGCAGGCTGACAGGGAAACAAACCACCTAAGCTGAGCACATCGGATCTAGGAATCATGGAGAGACAAGTGTGAAGACTCGTGATGCTTTAAGGTTCACTTGCAGGGGTTTAACTTTCTTGTTTCCCCCAGTAAATCCTTCCATTGTTACTTTGAAAGACAAGATACGTTTGCACAACTTGACTGTCAGAAGACTGCACGTTTTGGAGGCTTTTTCCCTTTTCCCTAGAGGTTTTCCTGATCATCTTGGAAACAAATTTTTGAGAGAAATCCTCTGCACTACTACTTGTGGGGAAGAGGATGTATTTTCACGCAGTGCTTATTTGCCAGTCCGCCTTGATCTCTTCCTCACAAATGAGCCATCTGGGAAGCTCTGGGGAGGAGGAGGAGGAGGAGGATAGCTGTGGTGGAGTTACACTTCCACATTATCCAGACTCTGCAGAGTTTAGGTGAACGCTGAGCTTCCAGTCTATGTGAGGGTTTCAGATCAGGCTGTTGAGATGTGGAGGTGAGGATTCAGGTGGCCTAAGTGGAGTTAGAAAGGGCACTGCTGAATTTGCTCGCCCTTTCTATACGTACAACATGGTTCCTTGTGCTTAACCCTGGTCCTTCTCTTTCCAAACTATGCTTAGGATTGTGCTTTCTGGTAGGATTCATCTCGCAGGTGCTGGTGTCTGTCTTTGGTTGGCTGAAGCTTTAACCTCTGTCCTTGCCTCTCTGCATTAGGTACGGTGTTCGAAACAGCCTGCTCCTTTCTCCAATGCCAACTGCTTCTACTGCTCAGATCTTGGGAAACAATGAGTCCATTGAGCCCTACACCAGTAACATCTACACACGCAGAGTCCTCTCGGGCGAGTTTCAGGTAAAGAGGCTGGGACCAATGTGGTAAATGGCTTTTAAACATGCAGGTGTTTGACAGCCAGCAAGGTTCAGTAAGACAGAAGCAGCGCATTATATTAGTCTATTTACCCCGTATGTCCCTCTCCCATGAAAAAACATGTTGAGAAAGATAAACGACTAAGCCAGAAAGTTCATACAGAGCCGCAGTATGTAACATGACTGCCCTGGGATATGCTAAAGGGGCCTTCGTTACAAATTCAAGAAATGCTGGTTCCGCTAGAGAAGGTCCCTGTGAGACCTCGGTGTTGCCTGCAGGATTGATGACCAAAGGGGTGGGGAGAAGTGAGGGAGAAGAAAAGACACCTAGGCCTTAGGGAAAGTTCAGAAGCCACAGGGCTCATCACGGAAGTGTCCGGAGGAAAGGTTTCTGCATGTAAAGAGTTTACGAAAGTGTATCGATAGGAGGTGTAGTTAATGTACAGATGCTAGGGGACTGGTCACGCTGCAGGAAAGGGCAGAGCTAAATTAAGAAAGAGATTTAGGGATAGATAAGGGAAAAATCTGACAAAGGGGAGTAGCACGGTTGGCTACTCCTTAGAATGTAAGACTGGGTTACGAGGCTATTTGGGGACCTGTGCCATGTGGGAGGGGGTGTCTCCTACAGGCAGAGTTATTCCCGCCATAAGGCAGGCGATGGGCTCAGTGAGTGTGTTTAACGGGCTCGGCTCTCTACAGATTGCGAATCCACACTTGTTGAAAGATCTGACGGAGAGAGGCTTGTGGAACGAGGAGATGAAAAACCAAATCATCGCCCACAGTGGCTCTGTGCAGGTATGTGAGAGGAGCTGGGATTAATGGGGCTGTGAAGGAGCAGGTCAAACGTTCCCATGGTGCTTGGGAAGGGTGGGGGGACCTGCCGCACGGGCTCAGAGTGTGTTTCACGCTGCTCTGGAAGGGAGAGCAGGGACGTTGCGTGCCGGCTCTGACAAAGCACAGAGCCTCTGCGTGAAGCATTTAGAAGAGCTTTGTGACCCCAGGGGTAATTTGCCATTTCTGAAGTCTCCTGGATTGTGTGCAGTGGAGGCCTCCACTGGTTATACGCTTTTCTACTAATTCATAGACCAGGTCCTAGGTGGATGAGTTGTCCCCTCTGAGACAGGGGTTCTCACCCTTTTTCTCTCTGGCGCTATAAAAATTCCAGGGCCCGGGAGGGTTGGGGGGGCGCTCGGGGCAAGGGCATTGGGCATAGGTGTAGTTTGACTTCTATTTTGGTGGGGCAGGGGCCAGTGGACCTCCAGCCATCTCTGCATGGTGGGGTCCGGGGAGGGAGTGCCACCTTCACCCCCTGACTCCCCTCAACAGGCCACCCAGCTGGCCGGGTGGGGTGGGGGTGCGCAACCAAAAATTATAACTCGGAGTTGGGGGGCTTAGCTCAGAAAGTTTGAAAACAGCTTAGGGACCAGGGAAGGGTATCTAGGGGCTGTGTGCAGACAGCGGGGAGAGGGTAACTCAGCTTTCAGGGAGAGGGTAGCTGAGGCTGGGTGCAGGAAGGGGGATAGCTCAGGGTATATGGAGAGAGATATTAGGGGCTGGGTGCTGGGAGGACTCTCCTGTGGTCCTATTCTGGGAGGGATCTGCCAGCGATGAAGCCAGGTATCCCCACCCAGGGGGCTCTTACCAGCTGCCCCTTTGGGAGCAAAGGGGGCTGGGAGCTGAGGAGCAGCTTCAATCTGGGGCACCAGCAGGAGAGGAGGGACGCTGCTGCCTGCTTCATGGCACTAGCCAGAGTGGCAGCTGCCCTGCACTGTCCAGCTCTGGCTTCCTTCCTGTGAGCTGGCCAGGGGGCAGGGAGAGGAGATGGGCAGGGAACGGAACTGCCTCTGCAACTGCCCTGCTCTTGCGCTGCAGTTCAGGGTTGGGGCGGGGGGAGCAATGTCCTCCAGTCCCCAGCTCTACCCATGGGCTCAGGGCTGCTGCCTCCCAGGGAGCATCACGTCTCTGGGATTCAGCCCCACAACTCCTGGCTTTAGCCCTGCAAGGCAGGGCTCCGGGGATCGGGGCTTCAGCCGTGGACCCCCAGTTGAGAACCGCTGCTCTAAGCTGTCCCAGAGAATGTTAGTCTGCTTAATTGTGTGTGAGAGGGGGAAACTTTAGAGCAACAAATAGACCTGAAACAAGAACCTGCTGTGTAGATGTTGGCACCCATACGTGAAAAGCAAAGGAGTCTCTATGGGCTTAGTAGATTGTGCCCTGCTGTTTGAAATGTCTTTCCCTGTAACATGCCGAGGGTGAATGGTGAATGCTCTGCTAATAACGCTTTCCTTTTGCCCTGAGTTGGGAAGGTAACAGTGACTAGTTCATCTCCCTTTCTTGCCTTGTTTGGCTAATGGGCTCTTGCCTTGGACACCTGGTTGAACAGGGCCTTCGCCCTTAAAGTGTCCCAGAAAGGAAGCTGCCTGTTCTTTATGGCAGTAAAATGTCCATTTAAGGTCTTGTACTTGCAGATTATTTGGGATCAGTAATGGTTGGCTGTAACATTAGAGTTCAGTTGCAGCGCGGTTTGGTTTTAGCCAAGGTAACTTGTTACCGGTTGCCATTATTATATGGCCATTAAGGCTGTCATTGGGAATGCTGCCTAGTAACTAGTCCTGTTCCTTTCAGAACATCCCGGAGATTCCAGATGACTTGAAGCAGCTCTATAAGACGGTCTGGGAAATCTCCCAGAAGACCATCCTCAAAATGGCAGCTGACAGAGGCGCTTTCATTGATCAGAGCCAGTCTCTGAACATCCATATTGCAGAGCCCAACTATGGCAAACTCACCAGCATGCACTTCTATGGGTGGAAGCAGGTATGTGGGAGAGGTGGGTGGAGAAGCCTGCTCACTAGTTGATAGGTTTTGGATTTGATGCATTCTGTCACTAAAAGTTGGCTCACGTGGTTCTTAGAAATAAATGTCTGTTTCCCTTTCATTGCCATCAGCAATCTCTGGTCACTCAATGACAGACTTAAAGCTGGCAATTTTACAACAGAAAAACTTCAGAAACAGACTCCAACAAGAAACTGCTGAACTGGAAATAATTTGCAAATTGGATACCATTAACTTTGGCTTGAATAGAGACAGGGAATGGCTGGGTCATTACACAGATTGAATCTATTTCCCCATGTTAAGTATCCTCACACCTTCTTGTCAATTGTCTGATATGGGCCATCTTGATTATCACTACAAAAGGTTTTTTTTTCTCCTGCTGATAATAGCTCATCTTAATTAAATAGCCTCTTAGAGTTGGTATGGCAACTTCCACCTTTTCATGTTCTCTGTATGTGTATATATCTCTGCCTACTATATGTTCCATTCTATGCATCCAATGAAGTGGGCTGTAGCCTATGAAAGCTTATGCTTAAATACTTGTTAGTCTCTAAGGTGCCACAAGTACACCTGTTCTTTTCGCGGATACAGACTAACACGGCTGCTGCTCTGAAATCTCTCTGCTTCTGATGTCTGGCCTACACTAAAAACTTAGGTCAGCCTGGCTACGTCACCCAGGGGTGTGAAAAATCCACACCCCTGAGTCCTGTAAATAAGTCAGCCTAGCCCCTGGTAGATAGTACTAGGTCAACAAAGGAATGCTTCTGTCAACCTAGCTACTGCCTCTTGGCAAGCGGGAGTCCCTATGCCAACATGAGCTCCTCCCATTGGTATAGGTAGTGTCTACATTTGCACAGCTGGAGTGTTTCTAGAGTAGACAAGTCCTGAGGATAAATGACTAGGTGGCTTGGGGCGCATTGTTCCCATCTATGGATCCTAGCACGGTAGCCAGATTGTTAGCTAATACTGCGGGGTGGTTACTTCCTATGGGGGAGCCATTTACAAAAGCAGCTGCTTGGCTTATGGGAAGTGTCTCTCTGTAGCCAGAATTCAGCCTGAGCTCCAGCATGGAATGATTCCCTGACTCGTGTGCTTTCACTGCAGGGTCTGAAGACAGGCATGTACTACCTGAGGACAAAACCAGCGGCCAAGCCCATCCAGTTCACCCTGAACAAGGAGAAGCTCCGAGAGAGAGAGAAGGTGTCCAGGGAAGAGGAGGAGAAGGAAAGGAACAAAGCTGCCATGGTGTGTTCGCTGGAGAACAGAGATGACTGCCTGATGTGTGGCTCCTAACACAGCTGCCCTTTGGTGCCAGCACAGCTGCTCCATGTGGCTTAATCTCTTCTAGAGTAGATAGGTCTAGTTTTACTTCAGTATGGAGGGTCTTGCTGGGACTGTGATGGGGGGGCAGTCAGGAAGTAGTGTACAATGCTTTCCCCATCCCTGGGTTGGGGCCTGTACACACACACACACACACGTGTACACACACACACACGTGTACACACACACACACGTGTACACACACGTACACACCCGCATAAGAAGTATCTATGAATCCCTTTTACAGCTGAGCGTCCTGGAAGTTAAGTGCTGTTGTATAGGTCTTGCATTATCCACTGTAGATAGAATTTTCCTAAACGTGGACAGGAAAAATGCTAATGAGAGTTACCTGATGGATGAGTTCTGTGCACTTCAGCCAACTGTCCTCATTTTACTACTATGCTTATGTGGTGCCCAATGAATAAATTTCCTTTGCCATAGTAACATGGCAGTGAGGAAAACATCCTTATGATCTGTCCGTTGTGGCCAGGGAGCCGTTGTGTTAGGCTGAGGCGTTTGGCTCACAGCAGAAGTGTTTGTGCGCCTGCTAGAGCGACCCCTCACAAGGAGCTCCTGGTTCTCTCAAGGTGCTGGGAGACAGACTGGCTATGTGTACAGGTCACATGCATCTGGCCGGAGGCGGGGCAGAGCATTACACTTAAGAGGAAGTGCAATGTTACCAGGAAACAAAAAAGCTATTGCAACGCACTTGTCTGTATCAAAAAACCTGGGTGCTGGTCAGTTTCCAAGTAACCAGCTGAGAGCACTCTGCTGAATTGCACGTGCTGTCTCCTTTCAACAGCCAAATCCATCTTCCTGGGCTAATTGTTTGATGGTTCTAAAATAAATGTGTTTAACCTTTCTGTGTACTTAACTTCCTGTACTAAGGCAGTAGGACTTCAGGGGCCTAGTTTTTGACTATTTATTGAATATGTGTCTCATGCGCATAAAGTCAACCCTTTAAACTAGCTGAAGACTGTAATAAAGTCTAGAATGTTGAGGGCGTGTACAGTGCCTCAGTAATATTGCACAGAGCTGTAGCCCTGCTGTTCACAAGATATTACGGCCTTGGGTACGCTGCGACTTACAGCACTGAAACTTTCTTCGCTCAAGGGTGTGAGAAAACACCTCCCTGAGCGCTGCAAGTGGCAGTGTAGACTGCTACAGCCCTAGGAGCTATTCCCCTCGCAGAGCAGCACTGGGAGAGCTCTGGTGGTGAGAGAGACAAGCTGGTGAGCTTACCCAGAGCTCTTCAGGTCTGGCAAGTGTGCTCTGTCACAGCTGAACACCAGGTGGGACAGACTGTTTAGGCCAGTGGTTCTCAAACTTTTGTGCATGTGACCCCTTTCACATAGCAAGCCTCTGAGTGCAACCCCCACTTATAAATTAAAAACACTTTAAAATATATTTAACACCATTACAAATGCTGGAGGCAAAGCAGGGTTTGGGGTGGCGGCTTGTGACCCCCCATAACCTCACCACACCCTGAGGGGTCCTGACCTCCCAGTTTGAGAACCCCAGGTTTAGGATAAGTAGTTAACACATGTCAAAGTGAAGTGGCCTGTTAGCATTTGTCCTGTCATGCCGTCTCGCCTGTGGGCGAACACTTCACAAAGCGATCACTCTATATCTGCCCTGTCTGTCCTCATCCTTAATGGAAACCTCCCAAGACAAGTGGAGAGCTTAAATTCATAACTTTGCTAGACACTAAGGCTATCTCTACACTCCAAAGATCCACTGACCTATGTTAAGTTGACTGGTAGCCACTGCATTAATTACTGTGGTGGCTGATGTCCCCACAACCCTCCTGTTGGTGGTGCATGTCCTCACAAGCAGCACTTCCACTGACCAAAGTGGGGCAATGTGAGGGACTGAGAACTAGGTTTGCAGCTCCCCACAGGGAGTCCAGCTGTCCCCCGGCTTGGAACCAGGGGTGAAGCCACCCAGGGTTTCTTGCCTCCGCCAGGGTGATTCACAGTCAGACTGTCATGCTCCTGGGGGGGAGCCAGGACCCCAGGGGGCAACACGGATCTCAGCAGAGAGGAGCAGTCCAGGGAGCAGGTCGGCTTGGGAGCCAGCTTTCTTGGAAATTGACAAGAGTGACAGCTAACAGCCTATGTAAGGATCGTAGCGTTTAAACACATGGCATGGCCCTAAATACACTGACATCAGTCTTACGCCTCTGGTCTAGTAGTTTGAGTAGTTTGAGCCCTGGACTATACTGAGGGGAGATCGACCTAAGACATGCAACTTCAGCTACGAGATAGCGTAGTTGAAGTTGACTAGACTAGATGTGATAAATTGACCCCCTGATAGATCGATCGCTACCCACCAATCCGGTGGGTAGTGTAGACATACCCTTACGATGTCAGCATAGAATGGGAGTTACACTGGTGAGAGGAACATTTCAGTTTTTACAGCTCCATTGTTTCATCAACACGAGCTGACTTGTCAACAAAACTAGCATAGACAATGCCTAAAAATCATGGACTGAGCAGAGTGAGTGGGATTTATGGCTTATTACAATGATCTATAACCCCACCTCTCCCCGTTGCCTGGAGAGGTGGTAATGGGTCACTTCACCTTGAACTATGTATTAACTGTTTATGCTAAACAATGTTACACCTCATATATAGCTGACACACAGAGTACATTTCCTAGACCTGAAGAAGAGCTCAGAAAATGTGTCCTACCAAAACTGGTCCAATACGAGATGATATCTCCCCCACCTTGTGTGTCTAATGTACAGGTAAAGTATGAGTCAGAAGCCTTGTACCAGGGAAAGAAGTGTCAGTGCCCCTCTTTGTGTCTGTCTTAAGATAACATCTAGAGTCCCTAGCAGATTGGAGTCCTGTTGTGTGGACTGACTCATGAGTACACCCGCCCCAGTCCCAATCTTGCAAGGTGTTGCATGTAGGGGTACCCTGCCTTCTGCACGGAGCCCCATCAAAGGTCAGAGGGGTCAGTTTGCAAGCATAATTTTTGAAGCTCGGGGCCTGAATATGCAAGCCAGTCAAAGGTCTGAAAGAGGAAATCTTGTTCATTTTACAGATAAGGAAACTGAGGTTCGGGAAGAGCAGGTAGTCTGAAGGGTCTCAGGGAGATTGGCACAGCTAAGATTTGAACTCAGATCTTGTGTTTTCCAGTCCTGCACCTTAACAGACCCTCCTTCCTTTCCAAGTTTCCCTCAGAGTGTTACCAGAAATAACTTTATAAATGTTTTCTCTTGGAGGAGAGTACAGCATGGCCTGATCATACTCACTCTGGGAGCTTTCCCTAATCAAATGTGCCAAGAGCCCCACTGTAGAAGCCAGGTGAGGGTGGAGGTGAGCGCTTGTAGGGGCAGAGAGATGCTACAATAGTTGTGGGTGTGGAGGAAAGGGCTCAGAGAGGAGAAATAGTGAAGCAGACAGCCCCCTCCGGGCACTTGGAGATAAGATGCCAGCTGAAGACAAAAAAAAGGTCCCGAGTCAGAAAGGAGGGTGTTGTGTGCAGAGGGAAAGGAGGCAGTGGAGGCACACAGCAAATGAGAATCTGCAACCCCAGAGACCAGAAGGGAGAATTCAATGGTTGAGATGGTGTTTGTTCCCCCTTCTCGCTCAGGGCAGAAGATCTTCAGTAAGCCCAGCCTGCTCCTGTCCCACTGATGCGCCCTAGCTGGCCTGCTGTTGATCTGTGAATGGTCAGCTTGTGTCTAGCTGCAGTTTGATCTGATTGGCTTTACCTGCCGGCTACAGCAGCTGTCGTGGCTGTACGGTCGGATGTCTCTGAAACCTAGTCCCTTCTCGTGGAGCTGCTCAACGTTAGATTCTTATTCGCTAGGGGACCTGCAGCCTGGCTAGCCCTAAGCTGGCTTTGCCCTTCCTCCTCATGCTGAGAACAGGGATTTGGGGTAAGGTGCTAACTGTTGACCAGTTCCTAATCCCTTCTTTCCACGGGGGTTTGCTGCAAACTCTTACCTTCTGGATTTTAGCTGTGACCACTGATTAGTTGGCTTGTGTCTGAGCCATGGGCACTGCTGGAGCCCAGGTAGTGTGTTGCCATCAGCCGCAAGAGGACTGAGGTGGTGTCGTCCTGCCTACAGGATGAGGGGCAGTCACAGGATCTGTTGGGGATGGGGAGGGAGGTGGGGTGGGCGAAGAGCTATGACCACAGCTGGTGATTCATTCTCTCCGCTCTCCACTGCCGCCTTTAAGCCTGACCCAGCCACTGCAGTCTGCCTGCCTGACCCCTGTGCCTGCTGTCTCCTAAATCCCATGCACCCCAACAAGACCCTACTCCTACCTGCTATCTTATCACCAGCCACGCTCCCCGAGGCTGACAGGCACTTAAACCTCCAGCTCTTTCCCTTTTGGCTGCTGCGGCTGCAGGTCCAGGCAGAGGGCCATTTCCCTAGTGAGCTTCCTGTTAGAAACTTGGGTGGCTTTATTTTTACTCACAACTTTTCTAAAATTCATGTTAGTCATCTCCCATGGTGCTTCTATGGCCATGGCAGCCTAGACTCTGAGTGCTTCACAATCTGTAAGGTATTTAGCCTCACAGCACCCCTGGGAGGTAGGCAGGGCTGTTACCTCCATTGCACAGGTGAAGAACTAAGGCACAGAGGCTAAGTGATGTGCCCAGGGTCACTTAAGAAGAATGTTGCTGAGTAAGGAATTGAGTCTGGGTCCTGTGAGACTTAAATGCATGGCCTAACCACTGGGCCATCCTTCCTCTCAATGCAGCTTAATCCCCATGTTCCACTCTGCTGCTGAGAGGTTTGGAGTGACGCGTCAAAGAAGAGCCATAAAGGCTAATGGAAACAGCAGTGTTACCCGGACCCCCGTTGAGTAAATCTGATTTCATGAAACCACTGTGGCACTGTCGTTTCCTCCTGTCTCTGTGCCTCTGTCCTATCTGCCACATTGTGTTCTCCTGTTGCTTAACAGAATATCTCCACCACCATTAAAGTTAAAACCCACCAGTGCAGCATAAAGGACTCTGCATGATGATTACTATTTAATAGGTATATGGCTGTAGAGCCCAGAAGTTTCAGTAAGGATTGGGGCCCAGTTGTGGTGGGTGTTATACAGATGCGGCACCAGTTTTGTCCCCAGTGTAGCTGCAAGGGGCTAGCAGGGCTTCTTATAATTCTCAGTAGTGGAGGTTGGTAATTTATTGACACTGAGCACTGATTACTGGACCTGGAAAAACAGAGCTCTCCTATCACATCCATCAGAGTGGCCTGGAAGGAAATGAAATACAGCCCCAGTCAAGGGCAAAGGAGGTAACACACCTCCTGGTTACACAGAACACACTCGACATACTATTTTGACTCTTGACACACGAAACGTCTTCTTCCCACCCGCAGAACATTGGAAGGCCTTTTAAAACGTGGAATGATGCAGCCCCCCAGTCTAGGCCCCTGCTGCATTGAGACTGAGGGGCTGCTAGTCACCGTTCTGCTTTCAGCCAACATGTCGAGCGTGGTTTTACAGAGTCCTAGAGGCCGTGGTCTCTCGCCTCCGGAGCTGCGGGGTGCAGAACGAGGGGGAAAGAACCAATTCTGGCCGTTTTCAGTTATTTCAGGCAGCGTGGCATTTCGGTGAAAGCTTTTTAAGTGCCGTTCACAGTCGTGGCCTGGGATGAGATCTGGTGCTTCTGGCTGTCTCTCCCGTCTCACCTCCTCACATGTAAACCGGAAAGGGAATTTTCTCTCTGAATGCTAGGAACCTGTCTGTGCCTATTCTACATTCAGTTAATCAGTGTGGAGGTTCTCTGGGCCTTGGGTCTCAGCCACATGCTGTTTGTAAAGGCCCCAGCAAATGCTGGCTGCTATATAAATAAAATAACAGGTAGAGCTGCTCCAGGGAGGCAGGTAGTGTCTGATGGACCGGGGATCGATTTATCGCATCCCTGAATCGATGCCTGTACTCCACCTCATCAGGAGGAGAAAATGGGGTCAACGGGGGAGCTGCCGTGGTCGACTCGCCGCCATGAGGACAGCCAGGTAAGTCGAACTAAGATACTTCGACTTCAGCTACGCAAATAACTTAGCTGAAGTTGCGTATCTTAGCTTGAACCCCCCCAGCCCCAGTGTAGCCCAGGCCAGTGACTGCACACAGTAAAGAACGGGGTGTCAGGGAGGGGTCTCGAGATCATAGGGGGCTCAGCGTGTGTGGTCCCAGAGCATCCATGTACACAGGTCACCGAGTTGCTGTGTACAGCAATGGCAGCTTGGTGCATCGGTGTGACTAGCTGTATAGTCTGTCAGCTCTGAAGGTCCCAATCCTGCAAGGCGTTGAGTGTCTCCTGTTCCCAGCATGGTTACGGGGAGTTAAAGGTGCTCGGCTTCTGTGGAAGAATGATCCTTCTGTTACCAGTTACACCTCTATCCTCCGATGTCCTCTGCAGCAGCTCCGATGTCCTCTTCCTTGGCGGCAGGGGGCAGAGTCTTGTCATCCCGAGTAGGGAACGCCTTGTGTGGCTCAGCTCCAGCAACTTGCCTTCTCCCGAAGGACCTCAGGACACGCTGCTTGATCTCCTTCATCCTCACGCCGTAGATGATGGGGTTGATGGTGGACGGGAGCAGCAGGTAGATGGCACTCAGCAGGTGATGCACGTCTTGCGAGACGGCCTGGCCAGCCCGGTACACGATGGAGGAGGAGAGGAAGGACGAGTACATGAAGAACATCACCAGCAGCTGAGTGCTGCAGGTGTGGAAGGCTTTATGCCGCAGGCTGCCCGAGGCGATTTGCAGGGCCGTGTGGACGATGGAGGTGTATGAGGCCAGGATGCAGACGGTGTCAAAGACGACGATGACGGTTCCCACCACCATGCCCAAGACGCTGTTGCGGGACGTGCTGCTGCAGGCCAGACTCACCAGGGCTAGGTGCTCACATGCAAAATGCTGGATGACGTTGGACTGGCAGAAAGGGAGCCTGGAGGCTAGAACGACCATAGGGCAGACCACGGAGATGCCCCGGATCAGGGCAGCGAGGGCCAGTGCTGCCAGCAGGCGCTTGGACATGATGTCCACGTAGTGCAGCGGCTTGCAGATGGCGACGTACCTGTCCAGCGCCATCATGAGGAGAACAGAGGAATCCATGATGATCATCAGGTAGATGAAAAACATCTGGGCCAGGCAGCCGGGCAGGGAGACACGTCTGGCACGAAACAAGAAACCCAGCAGCATCTGGGGCATGATGGAATTGGTACTGCAGAGTCCCACGGCAGAGAGGAGCGAGATCAGCAGGTACATAGGGGAGTGCAGGCTCTCCTCCACCCGGATGGTGTAGATAACCGTGCAATTCGCCACCATGTTCACCAGGTAAAGGCAGAAGAACGGAATGAAGAGGAGAGGGTGAAACTCCTGCAGCCCAGGGAACCCGAGCAGGATGAAATCTGTGTAGGAGAGATTCCCTTCGGGGCTTTGGCTCTCTCCTGTCATGCTGGGGCTGGGCAGAGGGGGGATCGCCGAGCTCTGGCGGGAGGATGCCGCCTTTCTGTGTTAGAATATTTCTGGAAGTTATAATGGCTATGGAATGAATGGCTGGGTTGCAGAGCTGGGATGTCTTTTTATAATGCCCCATGTCTCAGCCCCAGTATCCTAACGACATGATTAGTATTAGATGCAGAGATTACTTACAGTCCTTTAATAGTCCCTGGCAAGACGTGTGTCCGGAGCGGCTCTTAGAAACACTGCTGAGGTGATTCTGATCCAGGGCAGCGAGGAGACTGTCTTTAGTTCAGGCACTGAGTGAAAGTTGCTGAAACACGCCAGGTATTTATGCTCCTCTTGGAAACCCCTGTGGAACTGAGGTCACTATAGCTGAATCAGAGACATGCATGGCTCTGTATGGCACACGCCTGTAGCAATTCTCCATCCTGTCCAGCATCAGTGGTTTACAACAACAAGGCCTTGCCCATTAGGAATGGCTATTCTCTATTGCTGATTGGCTTGTTATTGTAGGTTTGTGGGTTCTGGTGTGCTGACACCGCTGCTGATTGTGATGACCAACACTGTTAGAATCGTAGACATGTGGGACTGGAAGAGACCTCTTGAGAGGTCATCTAGTCCAGCTCCCTGCACCCAGGCACAGCCAAGTAAACCTAGCCCTGCCCTGGCTGGTGTTTGTCCAGCCTGGTCTTACAAACCTCCAGTGACAGGGATTCCTCAGCCTCCTTGGAAGCCTGTTGCAGAACTTAACTCCCCTGAGCATTAAGATTTTTCTAACTCTAACCGGAGTCTCCCTTGTTACAGATTAGGCCCGTTGCTTCTAGTCCAACCTTCAGTGGACGTGGAGAACGATTGATCCCCATCCCCTTTATAATAGTCCCTAATGTATTTGAAGACTATTATCTGGTCCCCTCTCAGTCTTCTTCTCTCAAAATTAAACATGCCCAGTTTTGTAAACCTTTCCTCATAGGCCAGATTTTCGATACCATTTATCATTTTTGTCCCTTCTGCTTTATCATTTTTGTTGCTCTTCTCTGGACTCTCTCCAATTTGTTTCTATCTTTCCTAGTGTGGTGCCCAGAGCTAGATGCAGGACATCAGGTGCTGAAGGCGGATGGTACATTGTGTGAAGATCTACTTCCTTTTGTTTGTTTTAAACCAGGGGTCTCAAACACATGGTCTGCAGGGCTATTTCCTGCAGCCTACAGGGAGGGGGCAAAGTTGGGGTGGGGACTTTGGGGAAGGGGTTGGAATGAGGGCAGGGAGGCGTGAGAAAAGGCAGGGCAGGGGTGGGGCCTCATGGAAGGGGTGGAGTGGGGGGCGGGGCCAGGGGCAGCCAGGGGGCGGGGAGAGTGTCAGTGATGTGGCCCTCAGGCCAATGTACTAGTCCTCATGTGGCCCTCCTGGTGATTTGAGTTTGAGATCCCTGTATTAAACATTCTGTCTATTCATTTCAGCCAGGGTTGCCAGGTGTCCAATTCTCACACTGGCGGCTCCGGTCGGCATTGCTGACGGGCTGTTAAAAGTTCGGTCAGCGGTGCAGAAGGGGCCCAGGCAGGATCTCTGTCTGACCTAGCTCCACATGGCTCCCGGAAGTAGCCGCCAGATCCTCGCGCTCCCTAGATGCTTGGGCGGCCAAGGAGGCTTCGCGCGCTGCCCCCGCCCCAGTACACAGTGGGTCAAACCAAAGGTGCATCTAGCCCAGTGTCCTGTCTATTGACAGTGGCCAATGCCAGGTGCTCCAGAGGGAATGAACAGAGCAGGGAATCATCCAGTGATCCATCCCCTGTTGCCCATTCCCAGCTTCTGGCAAACAGAGACTAGGGACACCATCCCTGCCTATCCTGGCCAATAGCCTTTGATGGACCTATCCTCCATGAACTTATCTAGCTCCTTTTTGAACTCTGTTATAGTCTTGGCCTTCACAACATCCTCTGGCAAGGAGTTTCACAGGTTGCTTGTGCATTGAATACTGGCTCTGCAGCTCCTATTGGTTAGAAGCCATGACCAATGGGAGCTGCTGGGGGTGGTGCCTGCGGGGACGAAGGCAGCGCTCACTGCACAGAGCCACATGGCCGCCCATGCACCTAGAGGCTTCAGGGACCTGGCAGCTGCTTTCTCAGAGCTGCGGTAAGCATTGCTAGGAGTCCGCACCCCCACCCCAGCCCCCTGGCCCAGCCTGGAGGTCCTTCCTGAACCCCTCATTCCTGCCCTCAACCCAAGCCAGAGCCCTCACCCTGTCCTGCACCCCAACACCATGTCCCAGCCTGGAGTCCCCTCATGCACCCTAACCCCTCATCCCCGGCCCCACCCCAGAGGCTGAACTCCCAGTTAGAGTCCTCAGCTGGTCCTGCACCAAAATCTCCTGCCCCAGCCAGTGAAAGTGAGCGAGGGTGGGGAAGAGTGAGCAACGGGGGGGGGGGGGGGGGGGGGGGGGGGAGGGGATGGGGAAGTGAATGGGATGAGGGCTCCGAGAAGGGGCAGGGCAGGAGTGTTTGGTTTTGTGTGATTACAAGGTTAACAATCCTAATTTCATCAGGTGTCTTCTAGTTTTTGTGTTATGAGAAGGAGTAAATAACACTCCCTTACTCATTTTCCCCACAACACTCACGATTTTATAGACCTCTGTCATATCCCCCCTTAGTTGTCTCTTTCCCAAGCTGAACAGTCCCTGTCTTTTTAATCTCTCCTTATATGGAAGCTGTTCCATACTCCTAATCAGTTTTGCTGCCCTTCTCTGTACTTTATGAATTCTAATACTGTATATCTTTTTTGAGATGGAGCACTTAAAACTTCATGCAGTGTGTAGTATAGCAGCAACTCACCCCACAGCGCCTCCTGCTGGTACATCCAGGGAATTAGCTCACCAGCTCTGGAACGCCCTCTGCAGGCTGTAGTCCCGCTTGCTACTGGCCCCCCGTGTCCTTCCCCTGGACCCCAGTGCCCTCTTCCCTAGGGGGATGCACCCCTGCAGTACCCCCACAGTCTCAGGGTCTCCCCTCCCAGGGAACTCCCACCCCCTATCCCCACCTTGCCTCAGTCTAGGCAACTGCCAGTCACCACTTACCCCTGTTCACTGGGGCAGACTGCAGTATAATTGCCACTCATACACCGGCAAGGAGCGTTGGCCTGCTGCCTCTTTAGCCCTGG
The DNA here is from genome assembly GCA_007922305.1 of Dermatemys mawii. Lineage (NCBI taxonomy): Eukaryota > Metazoa > Chordata > Testudines > Dermatemydidae > Dermatemys > Dermatemys mawii. Next base: position 570,970 of record ML677344.1, on the reverse strand, counting down.
GCTGCCCCGTGCAACCCCAGTATCCTCTGTTGGGCCTTCTCCCTAGGCCCTGCAGCCTGGGGGTTTCCAAGCTAGAGCTTCCCCAGCTCCTCCTGCCTGGCCCAGCCCTGCTCCACTCTAGATACCTTGTGTTTCCCAGCAGCCAGGCCTGTCTACCTCTGGAGACAGAGGAGACACTATTCTCTCTCCAGCCCCTGCCTCTCAGCCTTTAAGGCCTGCTAGAGTGTTTGGGGTGTGGCCACCCAGCTGAGCCTATTCTCGCAATCAGCCTGGGAACTTGCTCCCAGCCACAACCCATTCCTGGGCTGTTTAAAGCCCTTCTGGCTGGGAGTGGGTAGCCACCCCGCTACAAGTGTTTAGGGTATGAGTGTACCATGGATTTCTATAGTGGCATATGTCTGTCCTTTACTATATTTTCAACCAATTTGCCTGGTTTGACGCTAGGCTTACTGGACTGTAATTGCCAGGGTCCCCTTTGGTGCCTTTTTTAAAAAATAGGTGTTACATTAGCTACCCTCCCATCATCTGGGGCAGAGACTGACATAAGTGAGAGGTTACGTACTTACTTCTGTTCGTTCCATTCTATGCATCCGATGAAGTGGGCTATAGCCCACAAAAGCTTATGCTGAAATAAACTGGTTAGTCTCTAAGGTGCTGCAAGTATTCCTCGCTTTCTGTACCCCAATTAGTAGTTCTGACATTAGATAGTTGAGTTCCTTCCAAACTCCTGGGTGAATCCCATCCGGTTCTGGTTACTGCTTCATTTATCAATTTGTTCCATAACCTCTTCTACTCACACCTCAATGTCCACGTCCTCAAATTTGTCACTTAAAACAACTGGCTCAAGTGTGGGAATCTCCCTCACATCCTCTGCAGCAAAGAATCCATTTAGCTTCTCCACAACAGCCTTGTCTTCCTTGAGCACTTCTGTACCACTTCAATCGTCCACTGGCCCCCCTGACTGTTTATCAGGCTTCCTGCTTCTGAGGTTCTTACACTATTTTTTTCCTGTGTTTAGTCTGACTGGGATTCCTAGGAGCTATGGTGGTACAACTAATAAATAATTTTATTAAAGTTAATGTTTCAAATCAAATGGACACAAGTTAAGAAGGAAGGTTCTGTACATCTGGGGCTGTGCTTGGGTCATGGGGGATTACAAGTAACAGTGACAAGGTTCCTGAGGTACATACATGTCAGATAACCAGCCTAGATCCAGATTGGAGTCTGGAAGTTTTTAAAGCGTCAGTGGATAAATGGGATCAGGTGCACCACTCATGGAATGTATTCAGAGTCCAAGTCAGGGGTGATGTAGACAATAGGTCCATGGATGGGGTGCGTCCCTCGGTTTGTCAGGGAAGGGAGGGGGTGGATTATTTCCCTGGTCGGCAGTCTCAGTTACTCGACCTGGTACTGATGATGTCCCGTTACGTGCTCCGTGTAAATGTCTCTGGACCACTGGATGGTGTCGGACACCATGAGCTGTCTCATGAGCCGGGCATAGTGCCGACTGACTCCACACACTCTCAGTACCGGCTCGTTGTTGGGGTCCCACGTGCCCAGGGTTCCTATGACCAGGGTGTGGATCGGGGCCCCGTAGCCCTGGGCTCTCAGGGTGTTGGCCAGCGGGGTGGACTTCGACGCCTTCCGTGCTTGGGCCTTGTGGAAGGCCGGTGACCAGTTTTCAAATGGCACCGTGACGTCTACTACGATGACCTCCTTTTCTGCGTGGGTCACGACGAAGTCGGGTCGCAGTCGACTGTCTGTCCCGGGGATGGCGGAGTCGATGGTGATCTCCCCCACGGACGGCGGGATGGCTTTCACCAGCTGGTTCTGGATGACGTTGCGGCGATACTGCCGGGCTCCAGAGTGCTCTTCACATCCACATAGGACATGGGGCAGGGTCTCAGTGTCACCCTTGACCTTTTCACTCTGTCCCCTCCCTGTTTGTTACCTTCACTCATCGCATCCCATCTAAAATCAAGCCGTGTTCCTGCAAATACACGCTCACGTGTGTAACTTCAAGCTGATTCCCCTGCCGTCACCCAGCAGAGAGGATACGGCTGCAGCTCTCTGTGCTCCATTAGCAGGCGGCCATTTGGGGGCCACGGCCACTGGGTATCTTCAAGCTTCCTCTTTGTCCCCAGCGGCTTAGCCAACATCGAGGTTGTTTCCAAAAGAATCAGAAATAGACGATATGACTCAGGTCTCTTCTGGCCTTGTTTGCTTACGATGCCCCAGTGATGCCGACTGGTCCATGTGGACTGATGCTGGGTGTCTGTGTTTTAGTTTATAAACCCCATCTCCGCAAGCGCTGGTTCGCCCTGGGCTGAAGCACGAATAAATCACATTTCCTTCTGCATCTCCCTTCTCTACAGTACTTACCGAAGCTCTGGGTACCTCGCTAGTCCCTGACACCCTCCGGCAGCTGGTAGCAGCTTGTAATATTCTCTCAGGGTTTTGGAACAGATTCTTCTCCCACTTAAACTGGTTTTACATAGGTGTTACTCCACTGACTTTAGTGGAGTGTCTCCAGATTTTCATGGGAGATTCAGGTCCTGTACGTTTACTTTGTATTTACCCAGGAGCTGTAACTGATTTCTCGTATGTCATGCTACTACTGCGGTGTCTCTCTTCTAGATAACCCTGTAACTGGTATTGTATTAGCTCTGGAAAGGTCTTTGGGATACAATCTGCATGAAAAGTGCTGTACAAAATAAAGTGGCATTGTTTACATTCAGTATTATGGCAGCATGTTCCTTTGTATATAATTGTATTATGGTAGCACCGTCAGCTCTCATTAAGAAGCCCTTTGTGTTAGTTGCTGTACAGACATATAGCAACCATGGTCCCTGCCCTAAAGATCTTACAGTCGGAGAGAAGTAGCCTATCAGAACAATACACATTTTATAATAGACGCTTTGGGCAGTGATGCCTTTAAAGGTTGACTGATAGTTCCCATTATAAGACCCTGTTTTCAGTTGCTTATAACTTTGCCAAATGTAAAGCATTTTGGCTGCAATTTCCCATGCTGGGTGTCTACCTCAGGATAATTTTTTTGGGGAAAATTCAAGCAAAAATGGTTCAGACATCTCCAAGGACAAAAAATAAATCACTTGGCTTATGTTAAAAACATTCTTACAACTGTTTCTTTGAGAAGCTCTAGTGCCTCAGTGGATTGGAGCAGGATTTGAAATTTGGCAGGGGAATTGTCCTGATGTGAGGGAGGTGCCTTTTGCCAGCCTTGTGAAAATTCACCCAAATTTGGCCAAATTATGAGCCTTTAAAAAATCTGTTTCCATGTGCTCAGTAGAGATTTGCTAGTTTGGCAGCTACATTTTCATAAGAACATAAGAATGGCTGTACTGGATCAGACCAAAGGTCCATCCAGCCCAGTATCCTATCGACCAAAAGTGGCCAATGCCAGGTGCTCTGCAGTGAGTGAACCTAACAGATAGTGATCAAGTGATCTCTCTCCTGCCATCCATCACTCCCCTCTGACAAACAGAGGCTAGGGACACCATTCCTTACCCAGCCTGGCTAAGAGCCATTAATGGACGTAAGCTCCATGAATGTATTCCAAAGATTCCATCTGTATTGAGCATGTTCCAGATCCTCACAGCTCCTACATGTGGCCAGGCTGTACCTGCATCATTCCAACCCAGCGACCAAGCATGCTCCATCCCAGGGCTGCAAAGACTGGGCTGGACTTTCCCTGCAATGGCTCTTCCCAGTTGCTAGGCTTTATTTCCTGATAGCTTCTGGGCCCAGAAGCCCTGGGGGACCACAGAGAGCCCCATTCCATCACTCCCCGGGCCCACTGCCTTTCTGACCCCCTCCACTGCCACTTCAGTGCATCATGTTTTCCACACGGAGCAACTAAGGTCACTAGGAACGAGGGCCCTATAGTGTGTTGACCCTACGGCCGCTGGCAGCCTTGTTCCACCCACTCTCTCTATGCACCAGTGCTTGGGAGAGGATACATTTCCTTTTGGGAAGGAGTGGAGGCAACTTTAAAGTTGGTGGCATTCGATACCTCGTTTCCCCCGCTCCAGCAGCTCCCAAGAGCAACCCTACCCCTGGCCTACATCCGACAGCAAAGGACAAGCACAAAGATTCTGCTGAAGGGATCAGCAATGAAAGAGTTAACAACACAGACAAAGAAATTGTCATCTTTAGGTTTCAGAGTGAAACGTCCATTGATTCCAATGGGAGCAGCTCCTCATCCATCCTAGATCTACTGTTTCAGGCTCTCTGCAGACTCAGGTGAGCGACACTGCTTCACATGACATTCGGTTCACATTTTGAATATTGTCTTCACGAGCAAAAAGCCTGAAGACTTCATCTTTTATTTAATGAAAGGTGAGAGTCTGGATCACAATTGGCTGCTTCAAAGAATGGGATAATTATGCAGCCACATAACTGCATTTCACAGAGTGCACCAATTCTATCCCAGCCTCCAACTTTATAGAGCCAGCGGAGAGAACTCAGATTCTCCTTTTCGAAGTAGACAGGAACCTCTTGTTCGAACTCAAGGAGAGGATCTCTTTCCTGTTAACAGTATACGGCCTATGATACACAGCTGAGCATTTCTGATTCCTTCCAGCCAGGGGTGGCATCAGCTGATTTGCTGCCCTACGTGGTGAAGCAGAAAAAAAAGTGGTAGAGCTGCCGCCGAATCGCTGGCGGCGGTTCAAAGCGAAAGCTGCGGCGTGCCGCCTCAATGAATTACGGACGGCGCACTGCCCCGCAATGTTCCCTGCTGGTGCCCACCCTCGGAGGACCTGCCGCTGAAATGCCGCCGAGGGTAGCTAAAAGCCACCCCACAAAGCGTGCTGCCCAAGGCGACCGCTTAGGTCACCTAGTGCTAGGGTGACCAGACGGCAAGTGTGAAAAATCGGGATGGGGGTGGGGGGTAATAGGAGCCTATATAAGAGAAAAGACCCCAAAATCGGGACTGGCCCTATAAAATCGGGACGTGTGGTCACCCTACCTAGTGCTTGTGCCGGCCCTGCTTCCAGCAAGAGGGTAGTGGGGCACATACAGCCAGTTCAGAGTATTAACACGTGCATGTTGCGTTAATAAAGCACTTTTCAACTTGAAGGCTTTGCAAACTATACATACAGCCAGGCCCTCTCAGAGATCCAGAGAGGCCCTGGCTACTTCTAGCTTCTGAGGCCCCGAGACATAATAAAAATAAAAAATTACGACACATGAAAACAAAATAAGGCCCCCCAAAAAGAGTGAGATGTAATTTGAATTTTTTTAAATTTAACCAATGCTTTTCTAGCCCTTTTCTGTGCAAATGCATTAATGTGTGAGGTGAAATCTAGCTTTTGTGCAATGACGCAGCTGATATTCAACACGGCGAGCCCATTCAAACGCTCTTGTCCCATAGCTGACCGGGGAGAGTTCTTTACCTGCTTCAGCACGTTGAAGGTGCATTCACCTGAAGCCACCAATGCAGGCAAACTGACAAAAATACGCAATATTTAATGAACATTTAAAACTCTAATATGGCAAAATCTATATCAGTTAACAAAAACATGATGTCTCTTACCAAATCACATCTCTTATTTGCAGGTCTAGGTGGACGGAGTGTGTCACATTTTGGCCCGATAAGGATGCACATCAAAACAAGTCGTGAAACTTATCAAATGGCAAGAAATTAACATGTGTCTAAATTTGAGGCCCACTTTGAGCTTGAGGCCTAGGCCAAATGGCCCTCCTGACCCCCCCACTTCCCCATGGGCCCTACATATAGCACTATGAAAATGCAGCCACTGCTGGGGTGGAAGGTGGCAAGCAACTGTACACAGCGTGTGTGGGGTTGCTGGTGTGCATGTGTAGTGGGGTGATAATTTTGGCCAGCCGGGCCAGTCGTTCATCATATGAAAAGTGCCGGGGGATCTTTAATGTGCACCCAGGATGACCAGGCTGTCCTATCTCAAAGAAAAGTATCAATACAAGATAACCACATCAGCCCTGCTGAAGCTGGGGTGGAGATTTCAGGAACTTTAGGCCTGAGCCACTCAAGGTGACCAGCCCTGAACCTGAGAAGCAGGAGGAAAATGGAAAGGGAAGGAAATGAAGAGGCTGAAATTCTCCTCTCTGACCACTAGATGTCGCTCTTACTCCACGCTTGGGTTAGTATTTGCCCGCAGCAGAGCGAAGGCAGATTTTGTACTGGGTCAAACTTTGAAAGTGCAGATTGTCTTGAGGCCTTTTAGAGTGACCAGTCAGCAAGTGTGAACAGTCGGGACAGGGGGCGGGGGGCAATAGGGGCCCATATAAGAAAAAGACCCCAAAAGTCAGGACTGTCTCTATAAAAATGGGACTTCTGGTCACCCTATTTCTGCCAGGGGTGCTGGAGCGATTTGTGTAGTGGGGGTGCTGAGAATTGAACCAAACGCTAAGGCAGGCCTGCACAACTCAGAAAGCAGCGAGAGCCATATTACTGCAGAAAAACCAGCTGCGGGCCAAAAAGCCCCACCCTCGCCTCACCCCCATCTGCTTTCCCCCACCCCACCGCTTGGCTTGCCCCACCCCTACTCACGCCCCACGGGTCACACAGTGAGCCCGTGCGGGCCGCATGTGACCCCAGGGCTGCAGGTTGTGCAGGCCTGGTGTAAAGCCTGGATATGATGGAAACTGCTTCAAGCCAGGGGGTGAAGCGGCCCCACACCCCCCACACCCCTAGTTCCAGCCCACGTCCCCCAGCACCCTAGTTCTAGCCGCTGTGCTTTCTGCTCATTTGCATTTCAGGGGTTGTTTTTTTTAAGAACTGTTGTTTCGGAGGTTAGTTAGTGAGTGGTGAATAATGCCAAAAATAATACCAGTGGCAGCAATAGTACAGGGCTGGTCGCTTTGTGAGTTTATCGAATAAATCAGTTAATGACTGCAGCATTCCAGTCGGGGTGTTCGCTCCAAGCAGGCCGCTGACCCTCATGTCCCTTTTCCAAGCTGAAGGTGCAGTGACGTTCTAACACCCCGGGTAAGATGCTTGCTGGGTGCATGGGAGAGCTCTTCTCCGCCACAGACTTCCTGTGTGCGACCTTGGGGCAGTCACTTAGTCTTGCTAAGTGCCTCAGTTTCCCTATCTACGGGTAACAGCCCTGCCCTGCTCCCCAAGGGTGTGTGAGGATAAATACATTACCAATTGAGAGGGGCTCAGAGACTACGGTAATGGGCGCCATCTAGGTGCCTTTAGAATTGGCAACACCACAATCTTTCCAGAGCGACAGATGATGATGTCACAGATGCTAGTGGACGGTTTCACCATAGATCGTCCCTGGCCTGTCCCCCTAGATTTGCCCATGTCTGGGTTGGGGGGGCATTGTTCGACCTCAACGTTCACAGCTGAATTCTGCAGCTGATCCCAAGCTCTGTCACAGTCTGGATCTAAACAGCCCCAAACGTGAATCAGAATCTCCTCCCAGATCTGGCTGGTGCTGAGCGGCTGGTGTTTCGGACAGGCCGGCCAAATTTGTGGGTTCAAACAGCCACCCCCAGTGCTGGGGAAGTTTGGATCCCGATGCACATCTGAACTCGCCAGCCCTGATCCCCAGCAGGATCCACACTGGGGCAGGGGAGCACAGATGGTTCTATGGTTGACCATATGGGCTCTGATTCACGCTCCCATGCCAGCTTCCCCATTTCCAGTCACTTCCCAGAGCACTTGCTCCTTGTGCGGGCGCTTTCCAGGCTCCGGCTCCATCTTGGCTATGGGTGAATTATTGGTGGAAAGTTTGAGCAAAATCTCCCCTGGCTCCGCCCCATCCCTGTTGGGGAGCGGGGCCTGGTGGGCACAAGAGAGCCCAGTGCGCTGGCCATCGTTTCTGGGGAAGCAAGTCGATATGGGCACCCACAACGGGGCACCGTTGCAGGGCTGCATCCTGGCACACAGGGGAAGCTCTTGAAAAGCCGGCCACGACGTTTTAAGTGTCTGCTGCCTAATGGGTCCCGCTATGCTGCTCCTGTGACACCCCCAGCATGAGGGGCACGTATTAGGGATGGGAGTGGGGACAGCGCTCCAGCTATTCCTAGCTGCTGGGCCAGCCCTGGCGGCCACAGACAGCGGAGTCAAGCTAGAGCAGTTCCAGCCGGCTCTAACGAACAGTGGGGGCTTGGACGCATGGTGTCGTAAAGTAGAGTTTGGGCCACACTGAGCATCACACCCAGTGTGTTTAGGTTGTCAGCTCCTTGGGACAACTCCCATAAGGTCCCAACAGGTCCTGCCAGCTCCTGACAGGGGTTACACTCAAATATAAATATTCAGTTTTGTGCAGCGCTGACCCAAAGGAAGAGCATCACCTGGATTCCAAGGCCAGAAAGGACGCCTGTGATCATCTGGCTTGACCTGCAGAACACAGGCCTCGGGCCTTTCCTGGAACTAGAGAAGAGCTTTTGAGGGGAACAAAGCCACTCCTCATTTAAACCTGGCCTGGGATGGAGAATCCGTGTGGATGGTCACTGGCCTAGTACTAGTGGAAACCCCATGGGTTACCCAAACCATTCCCTGCAGCGTCTGTGTGTCACCGAAAAGTGTCTCCTCCCATCACTGGCCGGGAGAAGGGAGAGCCGATGGGATCACAGGCAAGGGGGCCTGGCAGCCAGCAGCCAGGCTGCAGGGAAGAGTACTTGGCTTATACATGCTGTGAACGTGTCTGCTGTCATGAGCGGGTCCGGACACTGGCCTTCTCCCTAATGAACCTCTGTGTTCCTCTCTTCTCCCTAATGAACCTCTGTGTTCCTCTCTTCTCCCTAGTGAACCTCTGTGCTCCTCCTGCTTAGCCATCTCTCAGGCACTGCACTGTTCCTTGCAGTGGTGCGTCTGACTTAGCGTTCCCCTGCACGAAGGGGGCCGCATGTCCTGGCAGACAGAGAAGGGGATTCAGAGCCAGAACTTTGTGATCCTGGTTCCAGCTCCGCCAATTACTGCACCTATGACCTTGGCCAAGTCACTTCCCCTTGCTGTGCCTCAGTTTCCCATGGCAATACTGATAAACTCCCTTCCTCGTACCCTGTGTCTGTGGTGGGCAAGGCCTATTTCCCTCCATCTCTAAGGCATGTTGAGTTGAGATGTTTTGAGGCCCAAACATAGGGGAAGATTTCCATTCTTATATCTTGGCGGGGAGGCAGGGAACCCTGTTCTGAGGCTTTAGTTAGCTTGGTCCTGGCAGCAGCAACTGGCATCCCTTCCAGCCGAATCCCTGCTGTGCATTCAGGGAGCAGGGGTCTGTGAGTGGGTATTGCCAGCTCTAAACCGGTGAAAAGCTTTTCTTTGAAATAAAAGCTATATTCCTCAGCAGCTGCATGAGTGCCTTTGTTTCTTTGTTCTGATACGTTTGGGGTTAAAGCTCCCGACATCCAACCCACCAGCTACCCCCACAGCTATATCTGCCTGGGAGAAAGGAATCCAAAACGAAGGCCAGGCCATTTATAGAGGGAGCTAGCTCCTGGGTGGGATTATGCTAATTATAGGGGGCGGAGCAGGTTTGAGGCCCTATGTATACAGCTCTGGCTGTAGAAGCAGGAGCTGTGTTAAGTGTTGGTGATTGCAGAGAGACGTCAGCTGCTTCCCTTTGCCCATTTGAAGCCGTTTCTCTTTGTGTTTCTGTAAGATCTGATTCTAATTTCACGCCATTGTAGCTCCACTGACTTTACTGGAGTTACCCCGATTTACACGGCAGTGAGTGGAGACAGAATCAGGCCCTGTCCATCTATGGCATTGTCCTGCTTGTCATTTGCACTCTCATTTGTGCTCTTAGCTATTTCATATAATAACATTCACAAACACCCTGTTACAGCGCTTGGGCCTTGTCTTCACTGCTAAAAAGGTGTGTACCTCAGGGTAACTATTGGAGCAATTTGGAGGTAAAAATACAGCGAGGACAAGGTGCTTTGGTCCAGATCCTCACAGTATTTTGGCTCCTAACTTCTACTAGAATCCATAGGAGACAGGAGCCTACATATGTTTGCGGATCTGGGCCTTTAGTTTTACTGAGAGGTCAACTCTAGGTAGGGGTACAATGCTGACCTTACCCGGTTTACCTCAGAGTAAACCTAAAGTTTGTGTCTTTGCTTGTGAAGACAAGGCCTCACTTATCACCCCTCGGTCCCCATCGCACGAGGCTGGACAGGGATGAGGTTGTGAAGCCAAAAGCATAACGGGGTTCAAAAAAGAATGAGCTAAGTCCATGGAGGACAGGTCCATCAACGGCTGTTAGCCAGGATGGTCAGGGATGCAAACTCCGTGCTCTGGGTGTCCCTAAGCCTCTGACTGCCAGACGCTGGGACTGAGTGACAGGGATTGGACAACGCGATAAATTTGCCCTGTTCTGTTCATTCCCTCTGAAACAGGGGTTCGCAAACTTTTCCTTCCTGGCCCCCCCAGCATGCTATAAAAACTCCATGGCCCATGTGTGTCAGAACAACTGGTTTTCTGCATTAAAAGCCAGGACTGGCGTTAGGGGGGTACCAAGCCGGGCAATTGCCTGGGGCCTTATGCCACAGCCCTCCCTCCAAACCCCCCGAGCTACATTTCTCAGGTGTTAGCTTCAACCCCAGGTGGCGGAGCTCATGGCCTGGGCTTCAGCCCCATGTGGCAGTTTTTGGCTTTCTGCCCTGGGCCCCAACAAGTCTAATGCTGGCCCTGCTTGGTGGCCCCCCTGAAACCTGCTCTTGGCCCCCCCGGGGGCTCTGAACCCCGAGTTGAGAACCACTGATCTGTAGCACCTGGCACCAGCCACTGCTAGAAGACAGGATATAGGGCAGGCTGGACTGTTGTCTGAGCCAGTCTGACTGTAGTTATGTTAAGGTGTGATACCTCCTAGGCCTGAATTTTAGGGTGGGCGGGGTGTTGATGACGGTGGTGGCCCACTCCGGGGTCAGAGTGAAGGTCTCCACCCTTTAGGCTCATGGTCAGAAGAGGAAAGGGCCCAGAGAGTGTGGTGGGTGTGCAACAGAGGTTGTGAGTGTGTGTGTGGAGGGGGCAACTGAGGCAGGTAGCGTGAGTGAGAGACATGATATGTTCTGGGGTGTGTGTGTGTGTGTGTGTATAGGGGACAAGTGAAGCAGGTACTGTGAGTGAGAGGCACGGCGTGTTCTGGGGTGTGGGTGCGCTAGGGTTCTGGGGTGTTACTGGAGGGAGTGGAGCAGAGTGGGATGTGGTTGTGGGGTAGGGTGTGTGTATAGGGGCCCGGGGTGTATGCCTGCAGAGGACTTTAAGTCTGGAGGAGTGTGGGTGTTTGAACAGGCGGTTTGGCTGTGTGTGTGTGACTCTGTGTTCTGAGGTGTGTAGGGCCTGGGGTGTGTCAGTGTGTGCGGGGGTCAGGGGGGCAGAGAACTGAGTTTTGAGGCCTGTTGGGGTGGGTCAGGCTGTGTGTGTCGGGGGCGGGAGCAGAGAATTGTGTGTTTTGTGGTGTGTAGGGGTGTGTCAGTGTGTGTTGGGGCAGAGGATTGTGTGTTTTGAGGTGTGTAGGGGCTGGGGTGGGGCAGTGTGTGTGTGGTGCAAAGGATTGTGTGTTTCAAGGTGTATAGGGGCTGGGGTGTATCAGTGTGTGGGGGAAGAAGACTGTGTTTTGAGGTTTGTAGGATTTGGGGTTGGTCAGGGTTGAGGAGCAGAGGATTGTGTATTTCGAGGTTTGTAGGGTTTAGGATGGGTCAGTATGTGTGTGTGGGGCAGAGGATTGTGTTTCAAGGTGTGTAGGGGTTGGGGTGTGTCAGTTTGTGGGGGGCAGAGGATTGTGTATTTTGAGGTGTGTAGGGACTGGGGTGGATCAGTGTTGGGGGCGGAGGATTGTGTATTTCGAGGTTTGTAGGGTTTGGGATGGATGAGTGTGTGTGAGGCAAAGGATTGCATGTTTCAAGGTGTGTAGAGACTAGTGTGGGCTGTTCATAGGTTTGGCAGAATTCAATTTTATTTTTTAACCATTTTAGTGGACAATGCCACTGTTTATTTTTAAGCATATCTTCCCATTTTTATCAATTTACATTTTCACGGTTGTGCAAAATTTAGGATGTTGAGAATTTTTTTTATGTGCATTGGTGAAAATTTTCACAGTTTCTGGAAATCATAGAGGGGCCAGACAATGGTGGGTTTGTGTGTGTATGTGAGAGAAAGAGCCAATAACTGAATGACAGTAAGACGCTGAGATTTAAAAAGTGAAGCTTTATAACCATTCAAACACAAACTGTCAACATCGAATGTCAATGTACGCCCAGTAAATATCTTTCCGCCAAACTCTAAGGAGTCCTCCAGCAGCCTCTTTCGTACTTGGCCTAGTTTGATTTTAATTGTCTGAAATATTGTTTGTCGGATTGTGGGTGTGCAGTGGAGCGACATTTACAGACAAAAATTGAAGCCTTCCAGGTCTAGCTGTGTGGCCGGGCAGCCAGAGTTTGGTGGGAGAGGGATACGTGTGTTTTGGACCTTGAGTGGCGGGTGGGTCTTTTACAGCCCTCAATCCTGAGCCCTACAAGCTCGTCAGCCGGCCGTTGGTGCTGTGGGTATTTATTGCAGTACAGACGTACCCTGAGGGTCTAACCCAGGCCTGCACAACTCGGAAAGCAGCAAGGACCATATCATTGCAAAAAAACCAGCTGCGGGCCGAAAAGCCCCGTCTCATCCGCTTCCCCTGACCCCACCAATTGGCTTGCCCCACCCCTATTCACCCTCCGTGGGCCGCACAGTGAGCCCGTGCGGGCCGCATGTGGCCCCCGGGCCGCATGTTGTGCAGGCCTGGTCTAACCTACCCCTCAGAGTGTGGAGAGACCGCTCAGGAGGCTGCAGGAGCCACCAGGCCTTTGCTCAGTCATGCTTGAGGACTGGAAGCTAGCGATGAGGAGCAGGGCAGGATCACAAATAGATGGATCCCAGGCCGCCCAAAGCTTTCCCCGGCCCTATGAGCTGGCAGCTTGTGTGTCACTTGCTGTGTCAATCGGGGTAGCTGGGTGCTAGCGGAGACCTGCCCCCGAATCCTGGATCAGCTTCAGCCTACTCCTTGCTATGCCATGGGCTACTCAGGGGCTCACTCTGGGCAGCAGACTTAGGCCTCAGGGCCTGCCTTAGATGGACCTTTGCATGACCTACAGCCAGGGATGGGCAAAGCCACCAGGCCGGATTCTGACCCCATGGCCCTTTCCCATGTTGATCAAGAGTAATTGCACTGACATCGCTGGGCATGGGAAGTGGAACAGCCCTGCGCTAGTTCCAACCCAGCTCGATGGCGTTACACTGGCAGGCAGCACGTAGAGACGTGGGCCCGTGCTTTCACCATCATGCACACCTGGGGAACGTAACACACATCTAATGCAATGTGGCCACCAGCCAGGCCGTGACACCTGCTTGTGTAACCCCCACACCTCCTGGGTGTGGCGTTCTGTCCCATCTGGTGCCACCGAGACCACTCAGACTGAGATTCATGAGTCTGCTCTACAGCCTTAGCTAACGGAGAGGTGGTTTTTAGCTTATGTGGTAGAGGCTCATGCCCTAAGCTTCAGAGGCCCTAAGCTCTAGAGGCCCCAAGTTCAATCCCACCCCCTGACAACTGGGGTCTATTGGTGTTACACTTGGCTGCATAGTCATGTCCTGATACCCACTTCTGTCCATGACTCAGCAGCAAACAGCCCCCGCCCCTAGTCATTCATTGCTTCATGTAAGTGGAATGACAGGGATGAGTTTGGTCCCATGCAGCCATGAGGTGGGGGGTGCCCCAAACTAAACTCTCTCTCTATAGAAGGGCACGTACCCCCAGTGACATCTATGGGAGAGACACATCCACCCCCTGGTTGGTAGATTGTGGCCCATGGCATGAAAGGACTTGGAGACCTGACAGGATTATTTATGGGCCTTCAGCTAATTTTTCTTGCCTGACCTACAAACGAGACAAAGTTAAAAGTATCTAAAGTTTTTTCCAGCCAGCTCCCCTCCCGGGGGTGCCGCTCTGGCTGCGAGTCCAATTAGCATTAATGAGATGGACGGTAAACATAGCACCAGGCCACAGTAGGGCTGATTAGCACTGGCCAGGAAGGCCTGGACGCAGGTGGGCCAATTAGCAGGTTGGAACAGTTGCCCGTTCCGCTGGGGGATTTTGCATCAGTTTCCACTTAATGAGCCCGACACATTCAGATCTAAGAGCTCCCCTGGGGATGCTGGGCAGCCACTCGGACGCTGCACACACAGACGCTGTCAGTGCATCTTCTTATGTCAATAGCAAGCGAGGCCTGGGGGCCTGGAGGCTGCGGGGGACGAGGGGCAGGGGTTTTCTAAGAGTTTGGTTCAGATGCCTGGGCCTGATGTTCTAGGCCGCAGCAGGCTTTGGCCTCCCTGTTTACCCTCCACAGCCTGCCTGTGTCAGTAATTAAACCCTTCCTTGCTCCCCCCTTCCCTCTCTGTGTCCCTGCTTCTTCGGACCGGCACCATAGCCTTTATGGCTCCGTGTCCCATAAACCCTTGTGCCAGCTGCAGCCGGTGCCTCCAACGAGGCTTTGTGGCAGCCGGTGCAAAGGATTCTGGGACATATCCAAGGCCCAAAGATCCCGCTTTGTTCAAGTCACACAAGGGCCTGGGGGCGGCTGGGAAAACGTGGCTCTGGCCTGGCCTGGCCGTGAGCGACCATGGCGGCCTAAGCCCTAGCCTGACAATGGCCCCTGGGATGTGCACCTGGTTTGCCCCGGCATTGCCCTGGAGATGGAATACGTCAGGAAGAGATGTCAGCGCGTCGCTCAGGATGGCCAGTGTGGCAGCCTGGCTCCCTGCAGCACAATCCCAGACTGTGGTTCTTCCAGATCAGCCAGTCAGCAGAGGAGAGGCAATCAGCAATTTCCTGCCCCATCGGTTCCAGGTCTTTGATTTTTGCAGCTAGATCCCATGCAGCTATTGCTAGGCGTCACTAACTCCTTGATGCTATTTGCAGCGTGCCTGCTTTGGGCCTCACCATTTTGAGGCCGTTTGTGTCACCCCATCTGCCTTGTAATGCTCTGCTGCTTGCATGGCTCTGTCTGTGTCACAGCAGCGTGCTGTGTTATGTGGCACTGCATCAGCTGAGTTGCTCTGTATTTTGCTCTCACTGCGTCGCATCAGCAGAGTTGCGGCTCCCAGCCATTTGTCCTGCCACCAGATCATGGCATTTGTGTTGCTGCATCCTGCTGTTTGTGTTACTACATCGGGACAGCTCTGCTGCAGCTTTGTGTCATGCAGCCAGGTGCGTCACAGTGCTCCACGAGTTGTGTTGTGTTGTGCTGCAGTGTTACAGTTACGTGCCATAGGCTTCGTGGTGCGAGAGTGGTGCACCAGAGGGCTGGTCGGAGAAGGAGCCGTTTTCTGAGGGACCGTGACATTCCATCGACATTTTAAAGTGCTTTGCAAAATCCAGTCAATTTCACTCAAATTTAATCTGGGAAAATGGGGGAAACAGTACCATCAATGTCAAAATATCAAAACGTCCCATTTCTGGATATAAAAAATGAAATCTTTCAATTTTTCATTTGGAAACAACTTCTAGTTTAAAAGCTTTTTATATTTTGTGTGATGTTGTATAGTCCAAGATAATACAAAATAAAAAGGCACAACCCAAGCAAAATGTTTTGATTGACCCCCAAAATTGACATTTTTCTTCCCTGGAATTTTCCTTCTCAGCTAATTGAGAATGTTATTTGTTCTAATGCAGAACAAAGCCAGAGTTTGAAATCTCGACTGCTTTGCAAAGGGGAATTTCCATTCTCCGCACAGTACCGCTTGCAACACAGCAATCTGCCAAAGTTCTGTTTTTGTCCTGAGGTTGTGACACATGATGCAAACTGTGCGCTCCTGGCATCCCAGGTGGTCATAGCCCGCATGTTCCTCCCGGAGCCTGCATGTGGTCCAGTCTGGCTCATGTTAACCATTGGGGACCATCATAAATTGTAACCCTGGTCCAAATTCTAAAGACTTCACTCCATCCTTCCTTAGGCCCAAGTCCCACTGGACTCCAGGAGGTATTCTAAATTTACACTCTTTTGATGAAAAACAGAAGATGGCCCATTGGGGGTGCGCAGGAGTAAGCAGATACGGAGATAACACCGCAGGAGCTGGTCCCTTCTGAATAATTTACTATGCACTCTGCAGGGTGGAGAATTTTCCATGGTCTCACCAGGGCCAGCGGAGAAACCTGTTTGCTAAGTCGAAGAGCCAAATCTAAACTTTTTTGAAGTTTATAAAAGTTGGGTTAACTTTCCCCTCCCAGAGGCCCGTGCGGCCCCTGGAGCTGGAGGTGCTGAGAGACGAAGAGAGAGCTTGTTTTGGGGACCCTAGGAAAGCTCCTCTAAAAATCAGATACACGTCGAAACACAAGGGCGTCTTTCCAAGGGTCTTCCTGCTCTTTGGAACATTGTAGCTTCTGGGTTATGGGGAGGGATAGCTCAGTGGTTTGCACATTGGCTTGTTAAACCTAGGGTTGTGAATTCAATCCTTGAGGGGGTCATTTAGGGATATGGGGCAAAAATCTGTTGGATGATTTTAATTGGGCATTGGTCCTGCTTTAAGCAGGGGGTTGGACTAGATTGGGGTAGGCAACTTATGGCATGGGTGCCAAAGGCAGCACACAAGCTGATTTTCAGCAGCACTCACACTGGCCACCGGTCCAGGGGACTCTGCATTTTAATTTTATTTTAAATGAAGCTTCTTAAACATTTTAAAAACCTTATTTACTTTACATACAACAATAGTTTAGTTCTAGATTATAGATTTATAGAAAGAGACCTTCTAAAAACATGTATTACTGGCACGCAAAACTTTAAATTGGAGTGACTAAATAAAGTTTCAGCACACCACTTCTGAAAGGTTGCCGTCCCCTGGACTAGCTGATCTCCTAAGGTCCCTTCCAACCCTGATATTATATGATTCTATGACTTGGGGCTTTCAGCAGAGCACATGGGGCCTCTTCAGAATTACAAGCATCAGGGCACAGAAATGTCAGAATGAGGTTCAAAGCTTTATTTCAGAAGCAATAAAAATTCAGGGCTTCAGGATGGGGCAGGTGGCCCAGCAGGCTGATCCACTCTGCCCTTTCCTCTGGCTTCTCATTATCTTTAGGCCACACGTGAAATGAAATGTGTTTGGGCTCGGCCTAGCTGCTGCTGTGTATGCATCGTAAAATCATCAGTCCCTGTCAGCTCGGTTCGGCTATATTTCTAGTCTCTGTGTCCCTCGGTTCAGGAAAACCTCAGCATTGCTGTGCCAGGGCCCAGGACTGGAGGAGCAGTGGCAGGATAGAAGTGGCATGGTTATTGCTGAGGGGGTAACGTGTCACCCAGTCTGCCAGTGTTGTCGCTAGCTGCAGCCGATGAGCAGTCAGGGCCTGATTCTATTCTCATTTCATCCTGCACTGTTTACATCACCAGTGCAGGATCAAGCCCTAGTGCATGCTGGTGACTTGCACCCCCTCAGAGACCCCTGCTTGCTGGTGGGACATTTGGCATGATCCGGGAAATACAGCCAAGACTCACTGTGGGGATTTGACCTTCGGATCTGTTTTGCTAGGGTCAGGATGCTCAGAAGTTCATTCCTTTTAACCATAGTTGGTTGTGACAGCCCCTGTGTGTCCCGTGAACAGCCCCCCAAATGCTCACAGCTCCCCCTCAGCAACCACTCACAATAGCCACCCCCCCAGTACTCTGCACCACCAGGCACCGTGTCAATTTCCTTGTCTCACATGGAGGGACCCTGACACAACTGAGGAAAAGACATGCAGCATCTTTGCCTCTTCAAAGATCCCTTGCCGGGCAACCCAGCTTTCCTCGGCCCCTTTGCAACATCCCTGGCCACGCTACAGACACCTGTCAATACATCTCCAGGTTAACAACCTGGGCTTGTCCAGCAGCCACGGGGTTAAGCTGTTGATTGCTTTTGGCTCCTCAACCCAAGGGTCGGATTAAAAATTATAAAGTTAGTCACTGGCTAATGGGATAAGGTGCCCAGAGGTTAATTATCTGGCTGCAGTCCGTTCCTCAGTGACTGCTCAGTGGCTACTCATAATGAGGACCTGCTATTAAATGTTGCATGTAAACAAGGGAGAGTTATACTTCTCCTTGGGGGCCCACTTAATAAACAGTGGACAAACTCAGGGCTCTCTAGTGACCCTTGGAGCAATCATGCCACAGGTAATGAGCAGGCACACAGGAGTTACAGAGGTGAAAGATAAACAAATACGAATGTAAAGGGCCCGCAACTGATTCTTTGTACCTGTGGAATAAGGGTGTAAGAAATAAATAATCAGGGGTAGATCAGTATTACAGACTGGATGGCCTGTGTAAAAATGTATCCTGCCCCGTCCCCCTGAATGATGTTCCCATGCACCCCATGTATGTTACACGTGCTCTGGCAGGGAATTTGGGGGCAGCTTGGAGGTGGCTGGGTTAGCCTGATTCTGCCAAAGAGCTCTGGGTATTAGGAGTCGGCAACCGGATTCTTCTCTCTTACACCAGTGGAAAGCCGGAGTAATCACTGAACTCAGTGGGGAGGCTGCTGGAAGAGGGATGAGAATCAAGCCCACAGCTCTTCTCTCTAGTTTTCTAACATACACTGTGCTCACCTCCCCGGCTGGATGCCTGCAGTGTGAGCTGCCTGCCACATGATGGACCCTTTGGTCCACAGAAGAGGCCTCAGCAGATCAAACAGGGGCTTGTTTATCTGTTTTTGCAGCTGAGATTTAAGTTCACAAAACTGACAGGCACAGGGGAACTGGAGCTTTCTGCAGCTGGCAGCTGTTCCTGGGCCAGATTCTGACACCCTCCCTTACACCGGACTTTATCTCACTCTGCAAGTCGTCCCATTGGAATCAGGGAGCCCGAGAGCAGAGTAACCCCTGCTGCAGGATACCAGCCTCTAGCCTGAGGATGCAAACTCTGACCCTGCCCTGCACCCATCTTGGGTTACCCCCTGGCTTTTTTGGGGGGGAGGGGGAAAGTCATGAAACATAATAATAATAATAATGAATAAATCATCACTTTTATTATCACGCTTATGATCTTTATTGTTATTGGGAAATAAAGTCCTTATTTTAAGGGCCTGATTCTGCTCCCAGTAAAGTCAATGGGAATTTTTCCTGTGTCTTCAATGGGAGTGAGGAACCAAGTCCAGTGTGGCTAGCAGATGACCGTGAGGCCTACAGGACCTTTTTTTTTTAAGCCTGCCTAGACAGTACCCACTTTTCTGTTCCCTTTCTACTCTCTTTAACTTGAATTTTCCCAGAGGCAGCACAGTGGATAAGGCCCTGGCCTAGAGATTAGAGCTGGGCAAAATTTGGGGGGCTTTTTTTTTTCTTTGACTAAAAAAATGTAGCTAGGGGTCAACGGAAACGTTGTAGCTATGTCAAATTGTTTGGGCTAAAAAAACCCCTCCAAACAAAAAACAAAACAAAACACCCCCCAACAACAAAAAAAACCTACCAAAATCCCCCCCAGCCTCAAAACATTTTCTTTATGCCATTTTTGAAGATGAAATCTTTCCGTGTTTTGATGTGAAGGGCCGTTTCGTTTCAACTTTTACATCAATTCTATTAATTTTATCCATAAAGGTAAAAGAAAGCTCAAAAACTAAGCTAAATGTTTCACTTCACCCCAAACTACTTTTTCTCCCGTTCTTGGTGTGCGAATTATAATTTTTTAAAATATCATTTTGGGTCAACAGGAAATGAACTTTTCCCCTCTGCTTTTTTGGTGCAGCTGCTGAACTGGAAAATTAATTGTTTGCATGGCTCTACTGGGGACCTGGGTTCTATTCACAGCTCTGCCGCTGCCCTACTGAGTGACCTCGGGCAAGTCACATCGCAGCTCCCTGCCTCAGTTTCCCCAACTGTAAAATGGAGATAATGAGCTTCCCCTCCTTTGAAAAGTGGATTGATTTGTGTAGTAGGAAGAGAGCCTGATACATGCGCCCTTGTATTAGAGGCCAAGTATGAGGCAGGCCCTGCTCAGAGAATCTGGCAAGAACAGGGCGGATAGTGCACAAATACACATTCCTAAGAAGTGCTAGGCACTGAGTACTCACATCCCGATATCAAGTGGTACCAGAACATCCCGACAAGGATGGTAGAAAACCATTCCCCAAGGATCATGGGAACCTAGAAGGTCAGGATAATAGTACATAATAGAGATGTTTTGATCGAACCAACCTGTACAAGGTGATGGTTGATAACTGGCCATGTCAGGGGGGCAGTAACCAACTATGTCAGAGGGGCAGTGTAGCAGAGCGGCAGCTTACCCCTGCGGCACCTCCTGCTGGACGTCCGGGGAATCAGCTCCTTCCAGCCTCTGGAGCGCCCTCTGCAGGCCGATGTCCCGCTCGCCACTGGCCCTGTGTCCCTCCTGGACCCCAATGCCCTCTTCCCTGGGGTGCTGCCCAGTGGCAGTACCCCCACACTCTGCCTCTAGGTCTCCCCACTCTGGGAAACCCCCAACCACTATCCCCACCTTGCCTCAGTCTAGGCTACTGCCAGTCATCATCAAGCCCCCACTCTGTGGGGCAGACTGCAATGTAATAGTCAGTCATTGTAGGCAAGGGTTGGCCTGTTGCCTCTGCCTACCCGTGAGCTGCCCCCTGCAACCCCAGTATCCCTTTCTGGGCCATCTCCTAGGCCCTAGAGCCTGGGCGGGGAGTTGGGGTTGGTGGTTCTGGGCTGGAGCTCCCCAGCTCCTCTAGCTTTCCCCAAGCCCTGCGCCACTCTAGGTACCCTGTCAAGCTCCAGCAGTCAGGCCTGTCTTCCTCCACAGCTAGAGAAGACTGTCCCTTTGTGCACCAAACTCTGGGCCCTTTTATCAGGGCGAGCTGGGCCCTAATTGACCCAGCCACAGCTGTGGCTGCTCCACCCCAGCTGCTTTCACTGTTGCAGCTCTCTGCTGGGCTGCTTTTCCAATCAGCCTGGGAGCTGCTTGCTCCCAGCCTCAGCCCTGTTTACCCAGGAGTGGGGCAGCTGCCCCACTACAGGCAGTACGTAGGTCTGTCTGCCCAGACATCTAACACACAATATGTATGGGTGAAAAGCACTGTGTAAGAGCTAAAGACTGTAACTATTCATGGATCCAGACGCTGAACCATGGCACTTATAGCTACAGTGCTGCTGGGATACCAGAGGTATTTGAAGGAGTCTTGAGAAATTCCCCCCCAAAACCTAAGACTAAAACCCTGAGGTGATGCGAGTATGTACATAGCTCTGTTAATGCACCTGAGTCCCGACCCGCGGAGCACCCCACATTTCTAGCCCTGGACTCCCCTCCACAGCTCTGCCAATGTACCGGGTCCCAACACTCTATATCTCTCTGCTCTTCCAGACCTCGGCCTTTCTGAATTGTGGAGTGTCTTTGATTGCATAGAGCAGTCTTGTCAAAAGTCAAGACAGAGGACTGGGAAAGTCCACCAGGGGGAGAGGCAGAAGGGATAACATCAACCATGTTTTGCATACGCAGAACTCCAGGCCTCCCTGGGCTGTGCTTTCTGCTTGTATTGTTTCCAAAACACGCAGGCCAGCGTGGTCTCATGTATTAGGTTCACACACCTGCTTTGGTACAAGCTACCTTTTGTGCTTGCCCAAGGAGCATACGTGGTTAGGTGTGTACCTAGATTCACACGACTGTTTGCTTGGTGGGGGTGCGTGCAAAGCAAGTGTGCAGTTCTGCACGAACATGCTGAATGCTGAGCCCTCCACGTATTGCCAAAAGATCTCAATATTCACAAAAGTCCTTGGCTGTGAGATCTGTTGTAATAGCAGGGCCTAAAAATTTACCCTGACAGGTGAGCTCCACTGTCAAAAGCATGTGCAAGTTCCTAAGATGTCATCATGACCTTTAATGACAAATGTTGGTGGGAAAAGATATGAAAGGGAGACAGAAAACCTCAATGAGTCTAAATGAAAGGGCCTGCTAATATGGTTCAAGTACTGTGTTAAAATCATGCTTGGTAAGCAAGAGAAGACGTGGAACCGGAAATGAACCAAAATCAGCGTGTCAGACATTAGGCCTAAAGCTTGGACAGAAAAATGAATGATGAATTATGCTGCACACTTCTCCCATTTCTGGCTTTCTTTAAATGAGACTTTGGAAAAAAACACCCATCATCAGCTCTCGCATCCCTCATCCCACCTTGCATCCCAGCTCGTCTTGACTGACCCAAGATAGGAGCAAACCAGCCTGGAGGACTCGGCTGGCCTTGCTTTTGGTTAAGGAACTTTGTTTTCACCTGTGAGTTCTAAAAGTCATCCCATTGTCACACCATGCAGTTCTCAGCCTACCAGCACTGCCCAGGCACATAAGATAAGAACAGAACACGGCCACACTGGGTCATGCCAATGATCCATCTAGCCCGGTATCCTGTCTTATGACAGCGGCCTGTGTCAGATACTTAAGTGGGACTGTACAGAACAGGGTAATTATTGAGTGCTCCATCCCCTGTCATACACTCCCAGCATCAGGCATTGATCCTGTATTATATTCCCTTCCATTGCGGAGTTATTTTCTGCTCCACTGTTTCTTTCCTACTTCCTATCTCACTCTCACAGCTTTTCATGGAGTCCTGAAGTCAATCATAACGCATCCATCCAAACTTGCCTCGTTTAAGGAGAAGGGATCCAACCAGATCACTGCCCTGATCAGAGCATATCTAACCAAGGTCCAAGCAGCACAGGTCGTGGTTGACTTGCCAGTGAAATCCTCCACTCATGACTAACCAGTGATCCAGCTGTCACGGGGTCCCCGGGGCGATGCTCTGGACCTGCTCCCTACGAAGCCAGTCAGGACTCTGTGGGGAAGCTTCCTCTCTGTGAACAGCCTGTCTCCAAGGCTAGAAGCTTCACAGCTTACAGCTTCCACCTTCCTGGGTCTAACCTTGGAGCATTCAGCACCTTCTGCCCCTCTATGCGCTTCCCCACAGTGAGCCCGCCCAAGCGGGGTCCTGGGGAAGCCTGTGGGTCCTACCCCCAACTCCATAGTCAGACGTGACTCTCAGCCAGCCAGTAAAACAGAGGTTTATTAGATGACAGGAACATGATTTAAAACAGAACTTGTAGGTAGAGCGAACGCGATCCTTCCGCTGGGTCCATTTTGGGGGCCAAAGAGCCAGCCAACCTGCCTGGAGCTCTTCCCCTGTTCCCAGCCAGATCCAGACTCACTCTCTAGCCCCTCCTCTGATTTTTCTTAGTCTCTTTCCTGGGCCGGGAGGTCACCTGACCTCTTTGTTATTCAACACTGCCGGCCAACACCTTGAGAGGGGGGAAGGGCCCAGGCCCTCAATTGCCAAGACAGGGTGTCGACTGCTCCTTTCCGCTGGTCCTTTATTCTCCAATACTATCAGCCCTTACTCCACCACCTAAAGACTTAAGAAATGCATAGGGGAAACTGAGGCACCCACAGACTATTCAGAGAAAACACTAAGAGCATTTCCGTTCCATCACAGCAGCATTCCAAAAACATCACTAATGCCATATTTCACCTGTCCTCTCTCTCCTCCACTTTGAGTCTGATAAGAGAAGGATTAGTGACAGCCCTTCACTTCAGGACTGAGAGTAAAATTAACCTTCTCCTTTTCATCGAAGAAACGTTCCTCTGAAAATCAGAGGCTGATATATTGGCTGCAAAAGGAGAGACTTAGTAAGGACTGACTAAGTTTGTTTTGCATCATCACTCAACCGCAGTTTAACTAGACATGGTTGTTTTCATTTCTTGTGTTTAGTCAAGAAACTTGCAGTCCGAATGAATGCCTCTGGGCATTTGCCAAGCAACGGTGTAAAACCAAGGGCTCTGTTTAAAAATATCCCTGCACCTGCCTATCCCTTTGGACTGTCAAAGAGTCTATAAAAGTGTTTATAAAGAGTTTTTATAAAGAGTTTTAGTTGGGGTTGGTCCTGCTTTGAGCTGGGGGCTGGACTAGATGACCTCCTGAGGTCCCTTCCTACCCTGATATTTCTATTCTATGATAAACACCATTGACTCTCTAGGCCTTTAAAATCCATACTGATGCAACAGATCCTGAATGCAGGAGGTGCCATGTGAGGTCACCAGTTTTTCTGTTAGCTCCCTTGGTGTCCTTTCCCCAGCAGCGGCCAAGGCAGGATGTTGCAAAGGGAGGCAAGAAGGCCTCGAATGCAGCTGGCTGATTGCTCAGTGGGATAGATGAGGGAAATGGTCCCTTCTCACCCCCTGGTGAGATTAACTGATTCTATTTTGTTTTCCCTTTTCTTAGTTTTTATAATTGCTCATGATGGGGCTGCACTTGGGCTCAGAACCCCCCTGAAATTTGGGGGGAATCCAGGTTTACTTAGTGGTCCAAGCACCTCCCAGAGTTTGTATAATTGTCCATCCCTTTCCAGAATCGAGCCACAGGGCTGGAGTCTCCTCTAAGTGTACATGGATGTAAATCTGGAGTCAATGGAGGGCCACCAATAGCACCGGGGGGAAGTGAGGGAGAAGAGCCTCCATAGAACTAGAAAGCTACAGAAAGTCTTGGGCACTGGCAGCGATGAGTTCTCTTGATTAATGCTGAGCTGAGCTCATGATTTCAACCCACAGAGATTTTCCCCTGTTCTCTGTGTGTTGGGCCAAAATTCTGCTCCTAGTGACACTAGAATGACTCTGTCAAAGTCAGTGGCTACTGCCAGTTGTCATCTAGCCCCCCGCTCACTGGGGCAGACTGCGGTCTGTAATGGCCGCTCATCATCTGCAAGGGAGTCGGCCTAGCTGCCTTTGCCTAACCCTGGACTGCATCTCCCAGCCCCAATATCTTCTTTAGGTCTTGCACAAGGCCTGCAGCCTGGGGAGTTGCCAGGTTGGAGCTCTCCAGCTCCTCTTGCCTTTCCCCAGCCCTGCTCTGCCTCTAGTACCCTTCTCTCCCAAACAGCCAGGTCTTTCTCTCTCCACAGCTAGAGAGAGACTGACCCAGCTACCCCAATCAGCCTAGCCTTTTCTCTAGGAGTGGGGTAACTGCTCCCTCCCCAAAAATAGCAAGGCTGACTCTTCAGCCATAGGCCTGTCACAAACTCCTCTCTAGCTGCTTTGGCTTTTTGCACCCTCCGGTTAAAAATATCTCACGCCTATGTTTCATTTTCACAGGGAGGGCAGCTCTTCCCAATACGGGTTCTTCGTCAGCCTCTCCAAGATCCACGGTCAGGAACTGGGGCCACGAGAGGGGGCTGTGCCTCCAGGGGTTGGGGGGCGTGGACAGGGGCAAGGGGGCTCAGGTTGGGGCCAGAACTGCAGCCGGGCTAGGAGTGAGGCCGGAGCAGAGCTGGGGGTAGAGCGGGGCTGAGTGGCGCTCCCTGCCCACCCCCTAGGGGGGCCGTTCTGGACTCCTCCACGCCCACCCCCCCAAAATGTTCCTATTTGCCCCACTGTGGGGGGGTGCGCCTCATAGTCTGGTGACTTGGGTTAGAAGCAGAGCCTCTTTATCAGGGAGGCTGTTCCAACTGCAACTACAACTGCAGCCCATCTCTGCCTGACTTCGCGTCTGGGAAGCCAAACTGTGAAAGATACAATTCCCAACCCCGCCAGCTTCCTAGGTCATGGCTCCCTTTGCTGGCAGGCTGCTCTACCTGAGGTCAGGCTGGAGGGGAGCAAGGTGTGGGTGTCAGGGCAAGTTTCCTGCAATGGAGGATCTGGTTCATAGATTCCCGGACCACTGGGATCATCGAGCCTGCATAACAGAGGCCAGGGCACTGCTCCCAAACACTCTGTGTTTGAACTAGAGCTTCTCAACTGATAGAGGTTCTGGAGTCCGTCACTATCAGGCAGGCTTTCTGCTCCTTTAATCGTTCCCTCGGCTCTTCTCTGACCCCTCTCCAACTGATCAACGTCCTTCTTGCGCTGCGGGCAGCAGAACTGGTCACTGTATTCCAGTTGCGCTTGCTGTCAGAGCAGCAGGCAAAGACTGAATTCCAAGCGGCCTACTGCACTGAGCTGGCAAGGAGCAAACTAAACAACCCCACCGAAGACCAAGCCTGCCCCACATCAGGTTTTCTCTGGGTTTTAAACTTCCTTCATCCATTCAAAACCACCCAGGCTAGTCTGGCAGTGCTACCAGCACTTTCCAGGGGTAACACCTACCTGAAACACACCCCAATCAGTGTCAAAGTATATTAACAAGAATCCCGTCCCTTAAACCAAGTTCCCAGCATGCATCGGGCTCTCCTTAGCACAACTCGGTTCAGAGATGTTATATGGCCTTTCCCTGAGTTCCATGGCAGCGGTTCCTCAGACTAGAGGCCTTAAACCAATTACAGCCTGTAACGATGCTGCTTCTTGCAGGACACAGCTGAGAGCACCAATTCAGGACAAATTGCTTAGAGCAGGGCTGTCATAGCCCCGAGCTGGTGGTTCTCCACTTCTAAGGCACACCAAACTAACCAGAGAGGACTTTGGTCTCACCCCACTGGCTAGCCATAAGTCACACAAGCAATTCCCTTAGACACTCCAGTTTCCCAGTATCACCACCAGTGCCCCTCATTATGGGGACGAATGGTTATGGAAACCAATACGGCAGTAAAAGAACAAAGGTCCTCTTGATCCCAAAGGACCAAGCCCCAGACCCAGGTCAATATACAAATCAGATCTTACCCACAAATCACGCTGTTGCCAATCCTTTAAAATCTAAAGGTTTATTCATAAAAAGAAAGAAATATAGATGAGAGCTAGAATTAGTTAAATTGAATCGTTTACATATAGTCATGGCAAAGTTCTTGGTTCAGGCTTGTAGCAGTGATGGAATAAACTGCAGGTTCAAATCAAGTCTCTGGAGTACATCCACAGCTGGGATGGGTCATTCAGTCCTTCGTTCAGAGCTTCAGTTTATAGCAAGATTCCTCCAGAAGTAAGAAGCAGGACTGAAGACAAAGTGGAGGGGTTTCCAGCGCCTTTTATATTCTTTCTTTTGTGGGCAGAAACCCCTTTTTTCTCCTGTGCAAAATCACAGCAACAAGATGGAGTTTGGAGTCACATAGGAAGTCACATGTCCATGCATGACTCAGTTCTTTACAGGCTGATGCCATTGTTTACATGTTAGTTTGAACCTTTCCAGGAAAGCTCAGATGTGGATTGGCGTCTTCCAAAGTTCATTGTCAGTGAAGTGTTTCTTGAGTGGGCACTTACTGAGAAGAGTCCCTTCTCAAGGAGCTGACCAAATGCTTCACTGATGCTAGTTACAGTCAAAACACATTGAGATACAAGTACAGAGCCAATATTCATTAACTTCAACTACAAAAATGATACACACATGCAGACAGCATAATCATAACCAGCAAATGACAACCTTTTCATAGCCATCTCACACGACAATCTTTGTACAATATTTGCTGCAAATATATAACAGTGGTTGCAACAATGATCTATACAGTCAGAGTTTATGTCAATAACGTCACACAGCCACTGTCTCGCAGGCAGGGCAGACCCACTGCTTCCATGGTTATGACAGGAGGAAGGTGGAGCTGGATTTGAAGAGGCAGGAGGGTTAGAAGGAAGCTTTTGGGGGACGGGGAGAGCAGAGCAAGCTAGTACTCAGTTAAGCAAGCGCAAGAAAGGAGGGAGGTGATGGTTGAGCAGGAGCAAGCGGGCACTTGGTCTAGGGAGGACAGCCATTGGGAAGTCAGCCATTGGGAGATGAGAGGATGGAAGTGACAGACCTTGGAGTAAGTGAAGTGGACATGAGGAGAAAGGGGTAAGTGTGTGGGGGTGGGGGAGGGGAGGGAAGAGTCACAGAGAGATGAGCCAGCATAGCCCTGGGGCTGACACACACCGTCTCATCCGACTGTGCCTCCCGGGGGGAATCGCGCCTGTCCCTGCAAGGGTTGGGCCCTCATTCAGTGCCAGGCCACAAGGTGGGGATGTGGGGAAGAGAGGACGGGCCTCATGACCACAGGTGGGGACTCTTTCTCCTGGACAGCGGGGGTGAGGGGAGTGAGAGCTGCCGCACTCGTGTCCCAGGTAGCAAGGGAGGTGTTGGTGAATCGGGGATCCCAAACCGCAGGCTGGAAAGGTGCGTTTCATGTCTCTGTGCCCAGCAGGCCAAGCGGGCCAGAGCCAATGTGCTCCAGCCTCCCACGGCAGCTTGAGCCCTGAGAAAGCCCAAACCTCAGGGATTGTGGTAGCTGTGGGCGGGCAGGCGATTCTGTCCCAGGTGAACTCCCCCCTCTTCCATCCTTTATGGCTCCCCTGTGGGCTGTCAGAGGTCAGCCTCACACCCTCACTTGTATGCGCACACCAGCACCGTCCCTCACGCCCTGACATACCCCTCCCCAGGAGTCTCTTGGGATGCTCTTTCCCTCCCCATCACTCACCCACCTACTGAGGACCTCAGAAGACCACAGAGGCAAGAGAGGAAAATAATGGCTGGCTTTACTGAAGAGAATGAGGTTTCATTCAGCTGCACTCCGTTGAAATCACACAAGTGGAGTGGAGAGAGAATCCCAGTTCTGTCTGGCTCCCCACCTGAGCTCCCCCAGCAGGGTATCCAGTTCCAGGCATGGAATAACTGAGACAAACTCTCCTTGACCTCTCAGGGCAGGAATTTGCCTTTATACATTTTATTCCTTTTAGCGATGTTGCACATCTCTTCCCATGACTCCTGCCTTGCTACAAGCCACCTCTAATCTGTCTACGTGCTCCTCAAAAACACTGATGAGTCTGGGTGGGAGTTTCAAAGAAAATCTTTATCTTCCTGCCACCTGCTAGTCACTTCATGCAGCTGCTCTTATGCTCAGGACTAGGGGTCAGAGGCCAGGCCTACTCAGAGAGACCATCTTAAGCACTCTCTGCCGTATCTGTTGGGTCCTCGCTCCATACACAATGGGGTTCAGCATGGGTGGGACCAGGAGGTAGAAGTTGGCCAGCAGGATGTGGATGTGAGGAGGCATGTTTTGGCCAAACCGGTACATCAGCGACGAGGCGACAATGGGTGTGTAGAAGGCCAGGATGGCACAGACGTGGGAAACGCAGGTGCTGAAGGACTTGAGGCGGGCATCAACTGAGGCCAGCCTGAGCACGGCCCTCAGGATCATGATGTAGGACAGGATGATGAAGAGCGAATCCATGAGCAGCACCAGAAAGCCAACAGTCAGGCCATAGAGGTTGCTGATGGTGACATCCCCACACACCAGTATCACAACTGCCATGTGCTCACAGTAGGAATGCGCAATGAGGTTGGTCCTGTAGTACGGGTACCGCTGGGCAAGTAGGGGCAGCGGGGAGATGTATAACACGCCCCGGAGCATGGCTGCCAGCCCGATCTTGGCAACAATCGTGTTGGTCAAAATGGTCTTGTGCCTCAGAGGGTCGCAGATGGCGACGTAGCGGTCGAAAGCCATGGCCAGGAAGATCCCAGACTCTATGGCCGAGAAGGAGTGTATGACAAACATCTGGAGGAGGCAGGTGTCCAGGCCGATCTCTCTGTAACTGAACCAGAAGATGCCCAGCAGCTTGGGCACAGTCGAGGTGGAGAGGACCAGGTCGATGACGGCCAGCATGGAGAGGAAGTAGAACATGGGCTCGTGCAGGCTCGGCTCCGTCTTGATGATGAAGAGGATAGTGCAGTTCCCCAGGATGGCGACGACGTACACGGAGCAGAAGGGGATGGAGATCCAGACGTGCAGGGTTTCCAGCCCCGGGATGCCAATGAGGAGGAACGTCGGGGGACTGAAGCAGGAGCCATTGAAGGGCACCATGATGCATCTCCTGTGCCAGATGAGACTTCAAGAAATGCTTCTGGCCCTGTAATGAGAGGCAGCGGGGGCTAGTTGACAGAGATTGTATTGCTTCTAGCTAGTCCCCAGGCATCTAGCGCTGGGAAGAAACAGATCTGCCAGCCTGACAACTCTGTCCCCACTTAACAAATAATTAACAATCGATGGTGAGCTTCTGTGGCCTGTGCTATGCAGGACATCAGAGCAGATGATGCAAATGGGCCCTTCTGCCCTTGAAATCTACAAGGCACTGATTCAATGAGGGGGTGATCCAACTCCTATTGAAATCAACAGGGAGTGTCTCCCATGACGTCAGTGGAGCTGGGTCTGTAGCTCTTTGAGAGCATTTTTCTCTTGGACATTTCTATGAATATGACAACTGTGTGCAGCGATGCTAGACTGGGTAAACGTGACGAGCGCTGCCAACCTGCCAGGGTGTGTGTGGCTGAGTTACTGTTGCTGCGAGAACCCAGACTTTGCATTTCTTGTCATTTCTGTATCTGCCAGTCATGCCTGAGGTGGCCTTGATGGAGGGGGGGAATTTAATGTCTCTGGCTGGCTGTTTTAGCTTCCCCTCCCATCCCAGCTCTGCTTCCTGCATTCGCCTGGCACAGTTAAGCAGAGAAAGAATGTTCTCTTTTAGGGTGTGAAGGACAGCAATGCATGTTATCTAGGGACAATAACATCACAGCCCCTGGGCAGAGGTGTGGAATGAGATGCTAAGAAAGAAACAATGAATAAAAATAGCAGACTTTCTAAGAAAACGTTTTGAGATACATACATACATATAAATACATAGAGAGAGAGAGCCAGTCTCATTTGGTGAGAGGGTAAATTACTGAACAAAGCATGAGTGTATCTATCTATCTATCTATCTATCTATCTATCCCCATACACCGATGGGACAAAGTTTGCTATGTGCTATACGGTACAATGCATGTGCCACACTGCTCTTTAAATATACCCAACGGCTCAGAAATGATAGTCCACTGGTTAGAGAACTAGGGTGGGACACAGGAAAGCTTGCTGAATTGCCAGGTCTGCTACACACTCCCTATGTGGCCATGGGCAGATCATTTAGTCATTGGTCTCCCTGTGCCTCAGTTTCCCCAAATGTACAATGGTGATAACAGCCCTGCCTGGCTCCACAGGGGTGAGTAAGGATTTGTCCATCCAAGACCATGAGGCTCTCAGCTACTGCGGCGCTGGGGCCATCTAAGTACCAGAGATGGGAAGAGACATTTTCTATTCAATACATTGCCCCTCCTGGGCTCAGCTGACCTGCGTTCTGGTGAACGTTCTTCATCTACCGGTGCACCGAGAAGCACGCTGTTACAGCACAAAGTCGACTCACTTCTCAGACATGATGGCCGTATCTGGGCTGCCTCAGGGAACCAGAGATCCGGAGCCTGCTCAGTCATTTGGTCAGCATCGTTCAGCAAGAGCTGCCGGGCTTGATGGTAACTTCCCAGAGATGCCAGGGTCAGAGCACACTAGTATTTATAGCTCCTCCAATGCCCAGCCCACAGGGGAACATCAGCCAATGGGGAGAATCTGCAGCCCTGGCCCTTTCCACACAGCAACATGCTTCTAAGTTTAGAACATTCCTCCCTCCCACCCCGGACTGAATATTAACTCTCCATAGGTCTTACCGCCCTCTGAACTGTACTATGTGTGCAAATGCAGACCAGACTGGCTGTCCAGCTGGTGTAAACTGGGGGAGCACCACTGAAAATACTGGAGCTACATCTGTTTAAACCAGCTGAGGATCTGACCAGATAGCTAGCTAGGTGTATATAGGGGCAGGGGAAGAGAGAGAGAGATGGGCGTGTAGATAGATAGATAGATAGATAGATAGATAGATAGATAGGGGAGTGTATGAAGATAGATAGAAGGGAGTATGGAGATAGATAGATAGATAGATGGATAGATAATTGATATGGGGGTTTATTAAGATAGATAGATCCACATTTTACAGCAGATACTTGTTTAACTCAATACTTTTTAAGTTAACTTTACGGCTGGCAGATTTTAACTCCTAAAATAGATAGTAAATCTGTATTTACTCTTTGGAAAGCTGTTAACTGATGCTGGTTCTTAAAACAACAAGTTGTGATAGTTCTTTGCCCTTGTACAGTAGATCCTCTATTTGACAGATTAATTGCAGATTGATCAGTTCACAAAATCGAAAGTTCACAACATTGAACATCTCGTTACTCTTGCATTCCGTTCTTTGTTTCGGTGCATCCATTTCAGGGGGGCATGATCAGTGACGAGGGTAAATCTCTGTCCTAGTAGGTAATATTGGAGGGTTTCTATGGTCCAATTTACCGCAAAACATTCCTTCTCTCCCACAGCATACCCTTGTTCTCTGGGCAGGAGTTTCCTACTAAGGAATAGGACTGGGGTATTCTCCCTCTCCTACCATTTGAGAAAGTAGGGCTCCCCACCCAGCCTTGGTGGCATCGGTTTGCAGTATAAAGTCCTTCTCAAAGTCTGGGGCTCTAGCACTGGTTTACTGTGGAGTGCAGTCCTCAGATCTGCAAAAGCCTCTTCAGCTGCACTGGACCATTTCACTATATCTGGGCTCCAGGCTTTTATCAGATCTATCAAGGGGTATGCTCTGGTAGCAAAGTGGGGAATGAATCGCCTATAGTACCCAACTATGCCCAGGAATTCTCTGACCTGTTTCTTCCGGATCGTTGAGGGCCAAATTTGTATTGCCTCCAACTTGTTCAGTTGGGGCTTCACTACACACCTCCCCGCAATGTACCCGAGGTATTTGGCTTCTGCTAGCCCTGTTGCACATTTGAAGGGATTCGCAGTGAGATCTGCCTTCCTCAGGGCATCCAGTATTGTGTCCACCTTTTCTAGGTGCATCTCCCAGTCTGGGATATGTATGACATCGTCAAGGTAAGCAGCCGCATGCTTGCCACGTAGACACAACAATTTATTCATAAGCCAGGGGAAGGTTGAGAGAGCCCCGTGTAATCCAAAAGGGAGGACCGTGTACTGGTACAATCCCTCTGGTGTGGAAAAGACAGTCTTCTCTTTGGCTTCCTTGGTGTAGTAAGGTGTCCCAGTTCTTTCTGTCCAGGCTCACCACTTTATCATGTTCTTCAGTGTCCTGTTAAAGCATTTGATGAGGCCATCAGTCTGTGGATGGTGGACTGATGTTTTTAGGGCCCATATGTGGAGCACTGCATACAAGTCCTTCATCAACTTTGACATGAAGGGGGTTCCTTGATCCGTCAAGCTATCTTTGGGTATCCCCACCCTAGAGAAAATTTGGATTAATTCCTTAGCTATCATCTTGGTCTTTGTGTTTTGTAGGGGTGCGACTTCTGGGTACCAGGTGGCATAGTCCAGAACAATGAGCACACTCTGATGCCCCCAGGTTGACTTCTCCAATGGATCTATCAGGTCCATGGCTATCCTCTCAAATGGGACATTGATAATTGGCAGAGGGGGCCTTCAAGTGCAATTGGGAGCCATGCAATAGGCATTTTGGGCAGGAGGTGAAATATCGTCGGACCCCCATATAAACTCCTGTCCAAAAGAACCTCTGTAGGATTTGATCAAGGGGTTTTTATCTAACCTTAGGTGTCCTCCAAACAAATTACTATGGGCTAGGTCCAACACTGTCCTCTGGTGCCTTTGAGGTACTAACAGCTGCTCCACCTCTTGCTCTTGTGGTCAGACTACCCTACATAGCAGGTCCCTTTTTATCATGAAATATGGTCCTGGCCCTTTGGTTTTCCCCTCCACCAGGACCCCATTCACCTCAACTACCTCTTTTCTAATATTATTGTATAGCGGCTCATTGGCCTGAGCCTGTCCAAAGTCTCAAGGGAGGGTCCAATACACCCAAGTTCAAGGGGACCTATTTCTGTTTCCCTCTCAGGGTTGGTCTCCATGGAACTGGGTCCTGCTTCTAGCTCATCGACCCTCTGCATTGCCCCCCTGCCAGCTGGACAAGAGTTCTTCCCCACAAGCGCAGCCTTTTGTTTCTGGGCCAGGATCCTGGTTCCTACCCTCGTCTGCCCTCCTTTCTCGCCTATTCTTCCAGAGCTTCCCAAGTGTAGAGAACAAGTTCTGGGCTAATTCTCAGACCAGGGGAGGGCTAGTGACCTGGGTCATTGTATCAGTCATAGGGTTACTGTCCTCCTCTGACTCATCTATGGGGCCTACACCTCCAAACACTGGGAAGGCTTGTCCTAAAAGTACCAGATATGGGAGTTTTGGGACCACCCCTACCATCACCTTTGTGGTATTCCCCTGGACCTCAATTTGTACAGGGATGGTTGGATAAAAATTGCCAGCACTGTGTTCACAGGTTATTCTGGTGCACTTGGCCCGAGATAGCTGGTCCCACCCTACTAGTTTCCCTGAGACCAATGTGATGGCACTTCCAGAGTCCACGAATGCAGTGGTCTGATTGCCATTCTTCCTCACTGGCCATGTGTCTCTATGGGGGAACAATGCAACACCCACAAGGTTTATCAAGTTGCAAAGATCTTCATGATCCCCCAGATTGCATTGCTTGGGCTCCTCCACATTAGGATACTGGGCAGCTAATTGCCCTAATTCCCTACAAGCATTATGCCTATATGCAGCTCGAGGCATCCCCCTGTTCTTTGGGCTGTTGGGCCTCCCCTCATGACCCTCTCTCCCCGGGTTTTCAAGTCCCTTCGCGACCTCAGGCTGCTTTTCAACCTCCTTCTGCCTCAACATAGTTCTGCCCAGTGCTTCGGCAATCCAGGTCCTCGGGGCAGGGACTGGCCTCTTGACCTGGTGCATCTCTTCCCTGGTAGTCTGAGAAAGTTCCTTGCCTGTTAAGTGTCTTTCTACAAGGGCAACTAACTCGTTGTAAGAAGCGGGATCATTTTGGCTGACCCATCCTTGTAGAGCTGGCGATTGTCCTCTCATGAACCTTCCAACACTACAATGTCCATAGTTTTCTCTGGGCTGTGGGTCTCAGAACGCAGCCATGTCTGTGATAGATGGATCAGGTCAAGCAGCTGGGACCTCGGTGATTTACCATCCTGGTACCTTCACTCATGGAACCTCTGGGTCCTTATAGCTGTCATCCCCCCAGACCTCGCCAGGATCTCAGCCTTCAACTGGGGGTAACCTGTAGCCGCTTTCGCTGCCATGTCATAGTAGGCCTTCTGGGCCGCCCCACACAGGAAAGGTTGTGGATGTTAGCTTACTGGTCTTGGGGCTGGGATTCATGTAGGGTCGTTCTCTCGAAGGCAAGGAGATATGCCTCCACATCATCATCCACTGTCATCTTTTGTAGGTAACGACTTGCCCTTAGGGACCATGTCCCATCATAGCCACGCATCAGAGCAGTCAGGGCCTTCAGCTGGTTCACGACCTCCTGCACGGTGGTTTGATCCTGGGCCACCTGGCTCGTCAGCAATTGATTCGTCACCTGCCGTAGCTATACTGATTCCTATTGGGCAGCCAGCTGGACCCTGGTAGCCTCTTGTTGTGCCGCTGTGGCCTGAACTGGCGCCCTCCCTACATCATCCATTTTAGGGAGTGGGGGTGATTTATCTTGCCCTGGACAATTCACCACGAAGTCAGTCCCACTTCTTACACCACTTGTGGCAAGCCATTAGCCAGGATGGGCAGGAATGGTGTCCCTAGCCTCTGTTTGCCTGTTTGAGAATGGGCAACGGGGAATGGATCACTTGGTGATTCCCTGTTCTGTAAATTCACTCTGGGGCACCTGGCTTTGGCCGCTGTCGGAAGACAGGAGACTGGACTAGATGGACCTTTGGTCTGACCCAGTAGGGCCGTTCTTACGTTCTTATGTCTGAGCCCAGCCGGCCACCCCTTCACCAGGAGCTGGGGGACGGCCAGGGCTCGAGGTCACCAGGGACTCCATCCAGCTGAAAGCAGAGCTGCTGGCCTTCCAGTGAGGGAACCAGCCCTTCACACCGAGCTCCACCCTTATTGCCCAGACTCCGGGGTGTGGGCTTTGAGTTGTTGCTGTGGGAGTGACTGGGGTCTCATTTAACAACCTTGGTTCCTTTGCCTGTTCTTTCCCCCTTCTTTTCATTTACCCCCTTTCCTTTCCAGGTATGGAGTGTAGTGTCTTTGATTTACTGCACCTATGAATGGGAATAGCCTACAGGCCATAGAGGTTGTTATTGATTTTGACACCAGTCCATTAGAAACACAAAGTGGGAGTGTCACCGAATCCCCAAGGAAAGAGGAATTAGGGGCTCCCATCACTGCTGAGGATTGGGGTGCCCAGAAGAGGGGCTATGTGAGAATAAAGCACAGGCCTGTCTTGCGATGTGTCTGTGTCTGGGAATTTCTCAGGATTCAGATCCTTAATGACATATTTGCACCCACAGAATAATTACTGGTATGCAGGCTGTACAGTTCTGAATGAGTCACGACAAGCTGTAAATATCTCCTTGCTGGGAGTGTGGTGGGCAGAATTAATTAAAAGGCCTTTGCTGTGGGCAAGGGGCCTTGTGAGCTGCTCATCCTGCCCCCTGGAGCTCAGTGCTGGGAAGCTTTTCTAAAATCAGTCTTCTCTGGACCAGAATCCGTGTTC
Source organism: Dermatemys mawii (assembly GCA_007922305.1). Lineage (NCBI taxonomy): Eukaryota > Metazoa > Chordata > Testudines > Dermatemydidae > Dermatemys > Dermatemys mawii. The sequence continues at coordinate 534,703 of ML677344.1, read as the reverse complement.
TGTACTGATGTCTATTCTACCCTAGATGTGTTCCACTGCCCTGTGCACTAGATAAAGGCATTTCTAGAGATCGTCAAAAAATGAGAAAAAAATTTTGCAAACGCCTCTGAAAATGTCCATGCCATTTTCATTGCACAGCTTCCAGAAAGGAAGAGATTTTTCATCTATTAAAATTTTGTTCAGGTTTTTTGGGTTTTTTTCCCCTTCTCCTCCCCCCAATTTTGTCTTTGAAGAAAAGGGGGGAAAAGAGAGGCCCTACATTGATTTGTGTTAGCTAGATGTGTCCATGTAGAAATAAACAGGTTGGTTCCCCAAACACAGTTTGGTTCTCAACATTTGCTTGTTTAGAGCAGGTGTGGAGGAAAAGGACTGTGTGCCAGTGCAGAATCAGGCTCATCAAAGGCAGCTTTTTTGCCTTTGGGGGGCGGGGTGGGGGTTGGAAGCCCCCAGATTTTCTTACAGAGACAGAGCATTTACTCTAGTGTGGGGGACATGTATACAGCAACCGGACCATGGTACAGATTTATTATCTCCTGATGCCTGAGGTGTTGGGTGAAAATAAAACCAACTCACATACAAATTCTTTACAATCTGATCTCCCTGTGACCCATTCGTTACCTGTTATCGTAATGCTGTATTGGGCCTCAGCAGACTGTATAACCAGACAATGCATAAAACAATAAAGTGCTTAATTATAAATCTCCATGCAAATAAAATAATCATTTTACAGTAGTCGTTGTGGAATTCCTTTGAGTTACAGACTTGCTATAAGCCGGATCTACATTAGAACATTAGACTATGTTCAGGACAGACTGGGACCCAGTCCTGCACCTATTGAAGTTTGTGACAAGGTTCCAATAGGAACATGACCTTGCAATAGATTTGGTATAGATTGGCTAGCTTGCCATGGGGAATAATTGGCATATGGGATTGAAAAGGCCATTGGGTAATGAATTGGGTAGAGACTGGAGAAACAGAGGGACAGGCTGCCAATGTGTAAAATGGGCAGAGAACGGAGGGCTGCATTTCCTGAACTGGATTCAGTGGATACTAGGCTAGGTGACCTGATTATCCAATGTCCTCTTGGGGAAGAGCAGGTTCAACACGCACTCCTGGATCTGCTTGGCCTTCACCTGCTCAAGTCTGCCGTGATCTCTTCTGGACGTTTGTGTTTAGTGCAGTGCACAGCGGTCTAAGCCCTGCAGAGGAATCACGATATGTGACCAAATCCACCCTTGTATTCACACCCTCCACACCACTGTAATAATCTTTATACAAAATATGCCTTGTGAAGTGTCGTTTGAAACCTAATAACTCACTGGTCAATGACGTCATGATGAAATGTGTGTAGCAACATTACATGTAACATTATAAGCAGAAGCTGAAATTAGGTCTGAAATGTGTTTACCAGACAAGTCTGGATAAACCAATTTCTCAGAGACAAAGGACAAGATGACACCCTTAGCCAGGGCAGTCATCTACCCAGTAGCCATTCCGTGGCACGGAAGGGGGCAAGAACAAACAGATCTACATCTTACAAAACACCAGCATGGATCCTCTTTCACCACAAGATTCCTTGAGTGAATCTTCACAGCAGGGGTAACCCTCAGAAAAATGAGTTTCAAAGGGGGACAGGACTATATAAGAGATGGGCAAAAACACCCCAAGGTATTGCTCCCTTCCCCTTCTCTCTCTTTTGTCTCAAAAGAAAAAAAGAAACAACCTTTGGATGATGGGAGCAGATCCTAGACTCAGATTTGGTCAGCCCTGGTGCTGGGAGCACATGGTGAGAATTTGATCTTGAACAAAGTTTGTTAAGTTCTAGTTACTAGAAAAGATTTTATCTTTATTTCCCTTGTAACCATTTCTGACTTTAATGCCTTATACGTCTACTGATGTCAAATCTATCTCTGGAGTTAAATAAACTTGCTTTATTTTTTAACCAAACAAACCCAGTGTTGTGTTTAAACTGAATTGTGTGGCTAACTCCATGTAAAGCAGCAAACTTGAATATTGATCCCTTAGAGGGGCAGCGGGCCTACAATATCTGAACGGTCCAGGAGATGGCTGGACAGTGCAGAGTACGCTTTCTTTTAGGAAACCCACACCAGGGGGACAGGCCTGCAGGAGTCTGTCTTTGCACTATGCACCGCACTTGGTTGAAAAAAGAGCGGTCACACCTTATAGCACACCTGGTCTAGGCTCGTTCTGCATGGAGGGAACATACCTGGGCAGCTTCACCATCCAACCAGATCCCCACGGGGTGGTTCCGCTAAGGATGCTCATCCAAGATGGGGCTTGTTCAATGGACTTTCAGACTTGCACTGTCCTTTCCCTGTTCTCCAGTGTAATGGTATGCGGCAGGGATGACAGAGATTGGTCGAGGGGTTGCTCTTGCCCTGCCCTGTCTGTCTGTCCCGGTTACAGCTGTGTTTGGACCTATCTTGGCAACCTTTCCTTGGGGATTATCTTTTTCCTGGTTCGCCTAATGTCTAGTGTGTGAGAGTACCACTTTTTGTTTGCATTCGTCATTTGGCTTTCCAATATGTGGCACATGCTCCGAGACCCATGATCAAGTCTGATCTGTGTCTGATTTGAATGAATGGAAGTGGTTGATCTGAGATTGCTTTGGAGCGGCCCTGGAGGGAAACACGAATGAGATTTAGGGTCGAATTTTCAACAGCGCCTACGTGGCTTAAGAGCCCAAGTCCCATTGACTTTCTGTGAGACTTAGGCTCCTACGGGACAGATTTTTAAAGGATTTAGGCACCTAAAGATGCAGGTACGTCCCTAGTAGGATTTCTCAGACGCACCCAAAGGTCTATTTGCATCTTTAGGCACCTAAATACCATTAAAAATCTGGCCCAATGTCCCTCAATCACTTTTGAAAATTTTACCCAGCAGGCCCAGGTCATTTGCAGCACGTCCCCACAGCCTGTGGCAGTGAATCTCTGAGCTTGGGTGACACACGGAGGCTCATGCTGCTGTGTTATGAAGAGCTGCATGGACAGTGTTTTTAAGGTCTGGCTTGGGCTGAAGCTCAGGGTCTGAAGCATAGCTCCCCTTGCTAGGGCTCAAAGCCCTTGCACCAGCTCTCTATTCACCTATTTTTAGCGTGGAAATGCAAGCCCCCTCAAGCCACTGTCTGTAGCCCTGAGCTGGCAGGATCACGAGCTGTGTAGACGCACCCTTAAGCGGTGCTTTTGAAAACGCTCCCCTGCAACGCACAAGGGGCCGAATCCTGACAAGGCAAAATGGTCACAAGTCTTTGATTTTTCAAATAGCGTTGAAATTTTTTTTCCAAATTTTGGAAACCAGTAAAAAGAATCATTGAGAAATCAGGGTCATGAAGAATTCAGGGAGCCGGCTGAAATTTCAAAAGAACATTTTCAAAAGAACCTTACTGAACTTTCAAAAGATGGTATTGACATTTTTTTTAACTCATCAAGTGTCACTGGCATTTTAAAACAACGCATCGAAAGAGCAAACCCTGGGAGAAAACGGTCCAATCAACTGTTAAAAAACATTTGCAGAAACGTGTCCTGACTTTTCAGACAGCTCTGCTGAGAAGTCAGATGGGATTAGCAAGAGCTCAGGACCCCACATGATTAGTCCCATTGGCTTCAGGGGGAGTTGGGGCTGCTTAGAACCTCTTGACAGCTGGTCCCGACTGTCAGCTGGTGGGATACTGGCAAGTCATTCATTCGTTTTTAAGCCAGACAGCTCTGGTTCTGTGTTGACATTTGTCCCCTGTCCGGTGCTGATATCAAACCAGCCATGGTTATCTCTGGTATCATGCACGGAGGATGCTGTTTTGCAGAGTGTGTTGCTCCGCCCCCGCTGGTGTGAGCTCATATGCACTGTGCATGTGATGTCACACTGCTGGGGGTGGGGACACACAGGCGAAGGCGGGGACATTGGAGGGGCGGGGCTGCATCAGTGGCCACCCTAGATACTGGGTTCTGCTGAGATCTTCCACTCTCCAAAGAGCTTGAAGACCTGTTTCCGGATCTGCGTGGTCTTCATACCATAGATGACTGGGTTTAGCATGGGGGGAACCACGAGGTACAGGTCAGCCACCAAGACTTGGGTGTGAGGAGCAAGGCCGAGGTCAAAAATATGCAGGTACATAGAAAGGAGCCCTCCCAAGTAGAAGACCAGGATGACACAGACATGGGAGCCGCAGGTGCTGAAGGCCTTGAGACGTGCCTCCTGAGCCGAGAGCCGTAGGACGGAGCGGAGGATCATGCCGTAAGAGAATGCGATGAAGATGAAGTCTGTCCCCACTAGGGTAGTGGTCACCACGATGCTGTACAGGTCGCTGACTGCTGAGTATTCGCAGGCCAGCTCCATCACGGCCATGTGCTCACAATAGGAATGAGGGATGACATTTGTTCTACAGTAGGGCAGACGGGTTAGAAGGCAGGTTAAGGGGGACACGACCCCCACTCCCCTAGCAAGGGACAGCAGACCAATCTGGGCAATCTTTGGGCTGGTTAAGATACTCTTGTATCTCAAGGGGTTGCAGATAGCCACGTAGCGGTCTAAAGACATGGCCAAGAGTACCCCTGACTCCACGGCCGTGAAGGTGTGGATGAAGAACATCTGGAGGAAGCAGGCCTCAAAGCGGATCTCTCTGGAACCCAGCCAGAAGACGCTCAGCATTTTGGGGACCACGGCAGTTGAGAAGACCAGATCAATGACAGCCAGCATGGACAGGAAATAGTACATGGGCTCATGGAGGGTTTCCTCCTGCTTTACAACAAAGAGGACAGTACCATTTCCTAGCAGAACAATCCCATACATGAGGCAGAATGGGATGGAGATCCAGACGTGCACAGATTCCAGGCCGGGGATGCCGGTCAGCAGGAACGTAGAGGGGTTAGGGCCGGTCTGATTGAAGGTTGACATGACCTACAGCGGACGTGGAGCAATCGATTTGCAGAAGTTCTTTCCCTGCAATGCAATAATTAAAGGGCTGGGGTTTTTTTCGGGTCACTGGCCATTTTTCAAACCCAGCACGAGCTCATTTGGTCTATCAGGCCAAAGTGTTCAGATCTCAGTGCCTTAAATTACATTCCTAAATTGGCAGCAAGGTCTGGAGGGGCAAAGTGGTCTAGTGGGGAGGGCGTTGGACAGCGAGTCAGGAGACCTGAGTGCTGTCCTGGGCTCTGCCACTGATATGATGAGTCACCTTGGGCCAGTCGCCTCCCTGCTCTGTGCCTCAGCTTTCCCGCCCTCCCTTAGTGTGTCTTGTCCATTTCCTTTGTAAGCTCTTTGAGGCAAGGACTCTTTAGCATATGCATATGTATGCACGGCGAGGCCCTGATCTCAGCTGGGGCCCACAGTTGCTATTGTACTGACTGATGGGGAGAGAAGGGCACAGAGACTTCCACGCCCTGCCCTCTTTCCCCATCCACCTTCCACGAACCAAGTGCAATCGGGAGACCAATGAGCTGCTATGACGATCCCGTCTCTTACTCAGAGATACGAAGAGGAACATGAGGACTGAGGACACAAGACAGCAGACAGCCCTGGCTACTCCCTGACCAGCCTATGCCCTTGTGCAGCTATTGCAATGGGTTGTGCTGGGGTGATTCTAGCCTGATATATCCCTGGCGAAATGAACCAGAGAGAACCGCAGCTGTTTGATCATTGCACATGACAGCAGGTGCGTCCAGAGCTGTGAGTTGAGTACATAATCTAGGATGTAAACAACAAAAAGTTTGATAACATCTGTCTGTCTGTCTGTCTGTCTATCTATCTATCTATCTATCTATCTATCTATCTATCTATCTATCTATCTATCT
>ML677344.1:465938-523000 GCA_007922305.1 Dermatemys mawii | reverse complement strand
CTCTAAGATGCCCATTGCTCTGGGGACTGTCTCACCACGTTTCTCTGAATGGTATTAGCAAAGCGTGACACGTGTAGCCATATCTCCTCGTGCAATGATCCCACCAGATCTCAGCTTCGCAAGGGACAGGCTTGGGTGGGAGACCCAGGGAGCCTATGGGTGTGTGGGAGGTATGGCTGGCTGTACAGTAAATCCTCCCCTTCCCTATCTATCTAGCCACAGAGGTGTGGCTTTCAAGCGAACAGGAGGATCATCTCGCCTGATCTCAAGGGACATTTCATAGAATCCTAGAATATCAGGGTTGGAAGGGACCTCAGGAGGTATCTAGTCCAACCCCCTTCTCAAAGCAGGACCAATCCCAACTAAATCATCCCAGCCAGGACTTTGTCAAGTCGGGCCTTCAAAACCTCTAAGAATGGAGATTCCATCACCTCCCTAGCTAACCCATTCCAGTGCTTTACCACCCTGCTAGTGAAATAATGTTTCCTAATACCCATCTTAAACCTCCTCCACTTCAACTTGCGATCATTACTCCTTGTTCTGTCATCTGGTACCACGGAGAACAGCTGAGCTCCATTTTCTTTAGAACCTCCCTTCAGGTAGTTGAAAGCAGCTACTGTCAATGCTCCCACTAATTCAGCCCAATATGCCATTAGCCGTCTTGGCAACCAGGGCACACTGCTGACTCAGATCCAGCTTCTCATCCACTGTAACCCTAGAACGTAGCCATTTGGTCCCCAGTCTGTAGCGATTCATGGGATTCTTCTGTCCTAAGTGAAGGACTCTGCACTTGTGCTTGTTGAACCTCATCAGATTTCTTTTGGCCCAATCCTCCAGCTTGTCTAGGTCACTCTGTACCCTATCCCTGCCCTTCAGCGTATCGACCTCTCCCCCTAGCTTAGTGTCATCCATGAAATTGCTGAGGCTGAAATTCATCACATCATCCAGATCATTCATAAAGATATTGAACAGAACCGGCTCCAGGACCGACTCTTGGGGCACTCTACTCAAGACCTGCTGCACATTGAGCCATTGATCACTATCCATTGAGCCCGACAATCTAACCAGCTTTCTGTCCATCTTATAGTCCTTTCATTCAATCCATACTTTTAAACTTGCTGGCAAGAATACTGTGGGAGACTGCATCAAAAGCTTTGCTAAAGTCAAGATATATCACATCCACTACTTTCCCCATATCCACAGAGCCAGTTCTCTCATCATAGAAGGTAATCAGTTTAGTGAGGCATGACTTGTCCCTGATGAATCCATGTTGACTGTTCCTGATTTCTTTCCTCTCCTCTAAGTGCTTCAGAGAGGCATCCAGTTTAGCCCAGCTGACATGCAGCCCTATCATATGGTGGCGACACACTGCAGACTCTGAGCACCGTACACACACGGTAATGAAGTCCCCATATGGGGTCCCTGGCTCATCTCTCTTCTAGGAACCCTGCTCGGGATAGGGATTTCTGTTATGGGTGAGGGATAGGATGGAGCATCGTGTTGATGTTATTGGGGGTAATTCTTATGGTGGAAAGGCCTTTCTGAAGAGACATGTTCTGCATAAAAACATAAGAACGGTCATATGTGTCAGAGCACAGGTCCAGCTAGCCTAGTATCTTGTCTTCCGACAGTGGCCAATGCCAGGTGCTTCAGAGGGAATGAACATAATAGGGCAATTCTGAGTGATCCACTGTCATCCACGCCCATCTTCTGGCAGTCAGAGGTTTAGGGACCCTCAAAGCAATAGGCTGCCTCCCTGACCATCTTGGCTAATAGCCATTGATGGACCTTTCCACCATGAACTTATTTAATTCTTTTTTGAACACGTTTATACTTTTGGCCTTCACAACATCCCCTGGCAGTGAGTTCCACAGATTGGCTGTGTGTTGTAAGAGGAATTTCCTTATATTAGGCCATGTTTACATTAGCACTCATGTCAGCAAAACTATTGTCATTCAGGGATGTGAAAAAACACCCCCTGAGCGACACAAATATTGCTGCATATGAGCTCGTGTGCATAGCGCTATGTTGGCAGGAGACGCTCTCCCACCAACATAGCTACTGCTGCTCATCAAGCTGGCTTTATTACGTCGACGGGAGAGCTCTCTCCCATCAGCATAACGTGGCTACACATCTGCCAGTGATCTCACAGCTGTGCCACTGTAAGCCTGTAAGTGTAGCTACGGGCTTGGTTTGGAACCTGATGCAGATTAATTTCATTGGGTAACCCCTCATTCTTGCGCTGCGTGCAGGAGTAAGTAACTGTCTCCACACCGGTCATGATTTTATAGCTCTCTCTCATATCTCCACTTAGTCGTCTCTGTTCTAAGCTGAGCAGTCCCAGGCTTTTTAAGCCTCATACAGAAGCTGTTTCATACTTCTAAAGATTTTTGTTGCCTTCTCCCTACCTTTTCCAGTTCTAATATATCTTGTTTGATGAGACCTTCCTTCAGAAGTCAAGGGGTGGTCGTACCATGGATTTCTATAGTGGCATTATAATGTTTTCTGTCTCATTATCTATCCCTTTCCCAATGGTTCTGTTTGCGATTTTGACTGCCGCTGCACATTGAGTGGATATTTTCTGAGAACTGTCCACGGTGATGCCAAGATCTCTTTCTGGAGTGGTAACAGCTCATTTAGACCCCATCATTTGATAAGTATAGTTGGGATGATGCATTTAACAACTTTGAATTTCATCTGCCATTTGTTGCCCAATCACCCAGTTTTGTGAGATCCTTTTGTAGCTCTTCGCAGTCTATTTTGGTCTTAAATATCTTGAGTAGTTTTGTATCATTTTGCCACCTCACTGTTTACCCCTTTTTCCAGATCATTTATGACTATGTTGGCCAGCACTGGTCCCAGAATAGATCCTGGGGGACCCTGATATTGACCTCTCTTCATTCTGAAAACTAACTAGCTGGGCTGCGGTTCCCAAGGGCAAAGGTGAAAAAAGCCACATTTTGAACTAAAGAGCGAGGGGTAACATTGTACAGCTGTCACCTGCTGTAACACTAGTTAATGCTGGTCCACCCAGTGTTGGTGCACAGTTCCATTTCTTGATGTTTGTACATTTCAGTTGCATTAGTGAGTATTAGGCTGTATACTGAGGCACTGGGGAGTCCGTACATTGTGCTGGAGCACAGGGGTCCCTGAACAGCCCCTTTCACTACCTCAGGGCTTGTCTCTGCCCAGACTCAATGGCTGGGTGCAGCATTTCTACATGGTACTAACTCCTGCCTCTTCAGGGCTTGTGGAAGAGAACCCAGGGATCTGGGCCTAGTAGGGCATAGTAGGATTCAAGCGGAGTATTCAATCCTGGTAGGATTCAAGTGGGCTATTCAATCTTCAAGTAAGATTCAAGGGCCTAGTAGGAGTCAAGCGGGATATTCTCAGGAATGTAGGTTGGTATTAGGGATCCATTTAACGAACCGGTGGTTCTCCCACCAGCACTTAGTTCCCAGGGCCAGGCTCTATCCAGCAACCACAGCACCTCCTGACCTGACCGGTGGTGGGCACTTCCTCCTTCATTAAGCATGAGATACATGCAGGAATCGGTATCCCCCTTTCCTTCCGCTGCTTCTCCATAACCGGAGCTGATTAGAGATCCGGCCCAGAGGCCCTTCCCCCTCTGCAGAGAGTCAAGAAGGTTTTATACAGGAAAATATTTGGAATAATCGATATTTTAGAGCATTTTATAAAGGTTCTGCCTAGACAGAAATATTCTCCCTCCCGGTTGGTAGGCAGCTCTCCTGAGCCTCCATTCTCAAGGCACATCACATGTCCCAACTTGGACTGACAGGAGCATCCCATCATGTTACCATCCATCAAAAATTAAACATGAGGTTGGATGGACAGTAGAGAACCAGTGAGGACAGTAATGAGATGAGGGAAGACAGGCTATGAGTGCCTTGGGTTACTCTCATGTGTGTTACAAGCAGAACGTTTCCACTTCCAAAAAGTCTCATTTTCATAGGCTGATTTCCGTGTGAGAAATGAGGAGAGCTGGTCTGGCACTATTTCTGTTGGTCAGGCCTAAATCCCATAGAAATAGCTGATGATATGCATCATAGTTAAAACGGAGTCCTACATCTCATACGACAGCAATAGGGCTACAGAACGGAGAACCTACCCATGGAGGATGAATGGACTTTTGTTCACCTCAACTCCACTGAGTAGGACTGTGCTGAGATTCTGGTGTGCAGGGCTGGGGGTGGCAGAGAGAGAAAGGTTTTCTCGTACCTTCTAATTCCGGCTTTGGTTTCACCCCTTTCCATATTCATCGTGAGCTCTACTGAGACACCCTGTCAAAAATCAATATTAATGCATAATAACAACAAGGGCTAGCGCAACGGGCCTTTTATACAATCAGAGTTCCCACAATTTCCAAACATCACGGTTAATCATTTCGTTTTTCATTGCTCTTGTGATTGTGCATATTGTGTACTATACAGTTTCTCTCTTAAAATGGTCCTTAACTCTGCCACAAAACAGACATAAAGGCGGAGAAAACACAATAAACAGGTGATCAAAAAGTTTGAGGCAAGGTGACATTACAAGTTAAAGAAGGAGACTGTATGGACATTGTTAAGAGTTTTTAAAATAGCTTTTGAGTAACTTGCAGCACTGAGATTTCCTAAAAAACACGCTGATCAATGTAGGGGAGCATTTCAGTGTTGTTTTTTAGCCTCTCACAAAATAGCCGGGTTAACATTTTCTGTAACTGCTCAAGTAAAGTCGCAAGATATGGCTGTGACTGGTTGGTTCACAGAAACCCCCTTGGGGTTGCCAACTGATGTGCCTTGACTACTGATGCCCCTGCTTTCCCAGGCTGGGACTCCAGAGACTTGCCTGGTTTGAGCCAGACCCGCTAGCCTGCTTCAAACCCAGACCAGGGTCTTAGCCACATCCCCTAACAGCTGTAGGCTACCTGGAAGCAGGTTAAGAAGTGTTCCCACCTTTAACACCCAGATGCTCAACTTCCAATGGTGTCCAAACCCTAAATAAATCCTTTTTACTCTGTATAAAGCTTATACGGGGTAAATTCAAAGATTGTTCACCCTCTATAACACTGATGGAGAGATGTGCATCTGTTTGCTGTTTGCCCCCCTCCAGGTACTATTACATACTCCAGGTCTTCATACCGTATATGATGGGGTTCAGCATGGGCGGCACCAAGAGGTAGAGGTACTCCAGCAAGATGTGGATGTGCGTGGGGATGTTCTGGCCCCAGCGGTGCGTGAAGAAGGAGAACAGCGCTGGGGTGTAGAAGACCAGGATGATGCACACATGGGAGCCGCATGTGCTGAAGGATTTCAGGCATGTGTCCCTGGAGGAGAGGCTCAAGACAGCCCGGAGGATCAGGATGTAGGAGATGGCAACGAAGATGGAGTCTGAACCCACCATAATAGTCACGGCTGTGATCCCATAGACATAGTTGGACATGGTGTCCCCGCAGGCCAGCTTCACCACGGCCATGTGCTTGCAGTAGGAGTGGGAGACGACCCTGGGCCCACAGTAGGGCAGGCGGCTGACCATGCATGTCAAGGGGATCAACAGGCTGATGCCCCTCACAATGGCGGCTGATCCGATCTTGGCGATGACGGCATTGGTGAAGATGGTGGTGTAGTGCAATGGCCTGCAGATGACGACGTAGCGGTCGAAAGCCATGGCCAGCAGCATCCCCGACTCCATGGCAGAGAAGCTGTGGATGAAGAACATCTGGACCACACAGCACTCGAAGCCGATTTCATGGGAGTGGAACCAGAAGATGCTCAGGACCTTGGGCATGGTGGAGGTGTTGAGCACCAGGTCGATGCCAGCCAGCATGCAGAGGAAGTAGAACATGGGTCTACTACCATAGAGGTCCTGGATTTCAATCTCTTTCATAGCAGTCTTAATTTGGCCTCCAGGACATCTCTTTGTTTTGTGATGGAATTAAATATTTCGCTTCTAAATGACCAACTCTTCTCTCTGATCACTCTGCTTTCACTTATACAGGTGTAAACCTAGAATCGTTCCAGTTTTACACCAGCGTGACTGACAGCAGAATTGGCCCAAAGATTTCCATTTGCTTTAAAAATGTCCTGTATAGAAAGGTCCTTCATTAGCTTTGACATAAACTGCCCCAGCTCACCTGAACCCTGGCTGTGTCTTCTTCCCTCTCAGCACATGCTGAAGTCACACACAAGCTGCAGGACTCTCCACTCAGCTAGGATCCTCTGGGTGAAAATATTTATACCTCCTAATGGCACCCTGCTGCCGTTACTCCCTAGGTGGGAATTCAGAGACAACGCTCATTATAGTGGCACATTTGGTTTGGAGCCCAGGGAGTCCCAGCAAATGGTGAACGGAGATTAACCCATTTCTTTCCCATGGGTGGCTGTTCATATTGACATCTACATGAAAAGTGTGGGCCAAATCCTCAGCAAAGTGCATGCATGGGTAGGCCATATTGCATGCGGCCAAAAAAAGTGTGCAAATCCCCACAACTGACGTGTGCCCCAGTGCGCAGGTGTAAAAGTGCAGGACTCCACCCTGGGTGTTGGGGCTTTGCTCGGACTTGAATAGAAAGACAACTGAACACTGGTTTGGGAAAGAGGTGGATAATGACATCACATGGCCCCTTTCATCCAGAACAACCCTCCGATCCTCATTCCAGACAGATCCACTCACCCATGGCAGACATGCAGCCAGTTCTGGGGTGGAACATAAGCAGCAACACTACACAAGTGCAGCTGCTGCCACTTCCTCTGTGGGTAGGAAGAAGGGGCCACACTTCATTGGCATAATTTGACTTCAATATTTGGAGGGCAGCTCCAGCCAGGACAATGGAGACACGCTTGGGGCCTTGGGGGTGGTCACTGTAGAGGTATGTTTGGTGGGGGCTGTGACTTGAGCTCTGCCGGGGGGCTGGGTGTATGGGGCTAAAATAAGATGAGCTCTGAGCTACGTTCTTTTTCCAGAAATGAAGAGTGGAATGGGTCTGGTGAAATAATTTGTATTTTATATTAGAGGGAAAAATCAACAAGACAAAATCCAAAGAAAAGTCTCCAAGAGGAAGTGGGAGAGAGAAACTCATAAAATATTGGAACAAACTAACTGAATCCTTCTAGTAGCTCTTTGCGCCAGAGCGTTTGAAATCTAAGCTCTCTTGCTTCCAGGCTCTCAGCCCAGGATTCATAGAAATGCTGCTGTCTTTCCTCTCCAGGGCTAGACCCCATGTGAGCACTTTTACTTGCCTGCTTTACGAAATGAAGATTTAAGCTACTTCAATAAACTCTTTAGGAAACCTCTGTCTTTAAGCAGTGACTGAATGTGCATCTAACGCATGGGGCTAGGATAATACCTCTCTCGCTATAAAACACTTATGATCTCCATGTCTGCTTACGCAGATCCCAGAATGTGGTTTTACAGCTTCTGCTCTTCTTCTAAGCACATATACTAGTTTTCCTTAGATTATGTGGTAAAGACAGCTCTACATGTGAATTCAGGTGATTTCTGCCTTACGCAGTGTATTTGAGAAAAGTCTCTAATTTAGTCTTCCCCAAACATTTGAGGGTTGAGCTCCTCCTAATCCCTGTTCATGCCCCGCCCCCAACAGCTGGCCAGGGAGCGGGACTGTGTCTCGGGAGTGGGGGGACAACGTGAGCAGGTGTGTATGGGAGTTGAGGCTGGGGTCGAGGCTGTGGGTGGGAGCAGAAAAGAGCTGGGTGTAAGAATAGGCTGGGTGGTTCTTCCTCCCCAGCCCACCTGTAGGGGATAGCATGGGCTCCACCATGGCTTCCTGGATGTTCCTCCACGCCCCACTAGGGGAGCGTGTCCCTCAGTCCGGGGATCTCTGTTCTAATTGTACATGTGGTTATTAGAAAATGTAGGTTATAAATGTATAAACCAGTTGGTCAAATGGCAAATAAGAGAAAAGTGTTTGTACAAGAAGAACCAGGTGTGACTCAAAATAGTGGGGGAGTCACCTCCTTGAACTGGTACCAAAACTGTACAGGACTGGCCACAACAATTTGGCACCTGAGGTGAGGAGCTCAAACGATGCCCCCATACCCACTCGTTTGGGCTAAAACTTTAAATGTCTCTTGTGCCCATCTCCCTCCAGCCCAGCACTCCCCCATCTCTGTGTATATAGAGCAGAGAGAATACATAGGCGCCGGCAGCAGACACAATTTTCTTCTCTCTGGATCCTGGTGGAACCCACCCACAGTCTGGTCCCTGAGGCAGTTGCCTCAGTTTGCCTCATGGTAAGGCCGGCCCTGCTGAAAACCATACTGACCATACAAAATCACTTGTAACTCAATAGCTTAAAAACACCCCTTGTGCCCACTAAATACTGACACCAGTTTAACTCTAGAGGGCAGTGTCTGGTGGTACAAGGTTGAATGACGTACAAGATGGTGTCTTCTCTTCTGAAAACAACAGAAGAGATTTCAGACTCAGCCAGGGTTTTTTATGGAACTCGGTAACATCAGAACAACAAAACGGTGCTTTGAATTGTTATACAAATAGCATAATCATCTTCGGCAAATCATAACTTTCCCATAAACACCTGACCTGAAACAAGAACAATCATATGTGCTGTTTTTCTCTTGAATGTATTGAACAGAACTGCACACAATACTTCAGTTGAGGCCTAATCAGCACGGAGTAGAGCAGAAGAATTTCTTCTCGTGTCTTGCTTACAACACTCCTGCTAATACATTCCAGAATGATTTTTGCTCTGCATTTGTTCTTATTGAACTTCATCCCAATTACTTCAGACCATTTCTTCAGTTTTTCCAGATCATTTTGAATTTTAATGCTATCCTCCAAAGCACTTGCAATCCCTCCCAGCTTGGAATCATCCACAAACATATGTGTCCTCTCTATGCCATTATCTAAATCATTGATGAAGATATTAAACAGAACCAGACACAGAACTGATCCCTGTGGGACCCCACTCATTATGCCTTTCCAGCATGATTGCGAACTACTGATAACTACTCTCTGGGAATGGTTTTCCAACCAGTTTTGCACCCACCTTATAGTAGCTCCATCTAGGTTGCATTTCCCTTGTTTGTTGACGAAAAGGAAAGGACAGACAGTATGAAAAGCTTTACTAAAGTCAAGATACACCACATCTACCTCTTCCCCCCAGCCACAGGCTTGTTCCCCTGTCAACGAAAGCTCTCAGGTTGGTTTGACATGATTTGTTCTTGATAAATCCTGCTGACTGTTGCTTCTCACCTTGTTATCTTCTAGATGTTTGCAAATTGATTGCTCGATTATTTGCTCCCTTATCTTTCCGGGTACACAAGTTAAGATGACTGGTCTGTAATTTCCTGGGTTGTCCTTAGTCCCCTTTTTATAGATGGTTGCCCTTTTCCAGTCTTCTGGAACAGCTCCCATCTTCCATGCCTTTTCAAAGTTATCGATGGGGGGTTATTCAGACTGTCTGGAATTGTTGATAAATTGAATAATTTAACCACACTTTGGTTCATTGTCTTGTTATGAAATATACTCAAGAGCCCAAATAACTAATGTCTGGCACGTTTATTAATATGGCCCAGGAAAAATGTCCGATACGATACCAGCCTCCAAAAAGCCATCCCATGCAGTGATACTGCTTTCACCTTACACAGATGGTGCGCTCCCCCATGTACAAATTTCAGCTGCTATTATTTATATGATTTTACAAGTGACACATTTCTTTACACGTCACTAAACTCCAACCCACCAGTTTGTTCCAGTTCCCTACCTTGTTGTTCTGTTCCTTCCTTAGCTTTGTTTTAGATATTAGCATTCCACGTACTGATCTGAGAAGGTCCTTCCCTGGCTTTTACTAAGACATAGAAACAAATGTATCTTGGTTTTGACAAGTTTTCTATCTCTTTGTGCCAAATGATTTGTTAAGTAAATGCAGGGTGTTGTGGGATACTTTGCGTAAGTGAATGAAAAGGATGATGGTATTGTCACATTATTGAAATTATCTGGGATCATATAGATCATTGGTGCAGCCAAGATCCCGTAGTGGCACCAGATCTTATTTAAAGGGGGTCATATAAGGTGTCTATGACCAGGTTATGGTCTGCTGATTACGATTATACTATCTGTATGTGTGTATCTTTTTTGTAGCTAAAGTTGTGAATATTGGCTCTATAGTGTCTGTATTTCTAACTTATGCTTGATTCTGCATGAACTCCCAGACAAGTTACTGTTAGCTTGGCCTGGCCTGTTTGATGGCCCATTAAGAACCATGAGCTACACAATGGACCCATTAAGGGAAGGCAGACACATCCTGTGTCTTAGCAAGGGAGGCAGGAATTGCCCAAGTGAGTCAAGCTCCATTTTGCTGTAAGTTTCCACAGAGAAGGACAAAGAAAATTCCTTCACCTGGAAAGGATATAAAAGGGTGGTACCCCACCTCCATCTTGTTGTCAGTTTCCAGTCTGCCGTCTTGCTCTTACCTCTGGATGGGACTTTACTACACACAGAAGCTTGGAACAAAGGTCTGAATGACCCATTCATGTTGTGGATGTATTCCCGAGACTTTGATTTGAACCTGCAGTTTATTCTACCTCAGGTGCAAGCCTGAACCAAAAGATTTGCCATTACTACATGTAACTGATTTCTTTTAACCATTTCTAACCCTCACCTATATCTTTTTCCTTTTATAATAAACCTTTAGATTTTAGATTCTAAAGGATTGGCAACAGCGTGATTTGTGGGTGAGATCTGATTTGTATATTGACCTGGGTCTGGGGCCTGATTCTTTGGAACTGGGGAAAACCGTTTTCTTTATTTTGGGCTATTGGTTTTCATAACCATTTGTCCCCAGGACAGGTGGCTACTGGTGGTGATACTGGGAAGCTGGAGTGTCTAAGGGAATTGCTTGTGTGTCTTGTGGCTAGCTAGTGGGGCGAGACCAAAGTCTTTTCTGTTTGCTGGTTTGGTTTGCCTTTAGGGTGGAGAAACCCCAGTTCTGGGCTCTAGTTGCCCTTTTAGAAGCAATTTGTCCTAACTTGGCACTCTCAGTTGCATCCCACCAGGTACAGCACCGTCACAGTGGTGTAGTCATGCCAGGATCCACAGAACCAGGTCAATTGAGCTTTGGGTCAGAACCCCACACTGTCCAAATTTGAATTTGGGTATTGAGATTTGGTTGGTTAAAGAGCAGTGACAATTAGTGATCAGAAAGCAAAAGCAATGAAACTGCAAGCCCTGAAAGACAGACTGCAGTTTGAGTTTGAAGAGGAACTAGCAGAGCTTCGATTGTAGGAATTGCAAGAGAATGCAAAGCTGGAGAAAAAAGCCAGAGAAAGGAACGCTCAATTACAAAGAGAAGCTGCTGACTGAGAAAAGGAAGCGAGGGAGAGACGGAGAGACTTCGCAAGATGGAACAGGAGACAGCTAGACTTCAGCTCCAAGTCAAAAGAAGAACAGCTAAAATTGTGTCCTCTTGAAAGTCCAGTTTATAATGATGTTGGTATGCTGTATTACTCTGAGCAGTTTTCTGTGTTTAACCCATTATGCTGTGACCGGGGGGAGGGGATTCTCACCTGGGAGAAAATAGCTGAGGGAAACAGGGTTTCTCCAAGAGTTTGTGCAAGAAAGCAGTTTGTCTGGGGAGGGTTTCTCCAAGTGCTTGTCTGTTCAGAAAAGCTGTTTGCCTGTGAATAAAGTTCCTGAATGTCTGTCTAATGTCTCAGAGGTAAAGCTGGAGTTAGATCAGGGGTAGGCAACCTATGGCATGTGTGCCGAAGGTGGCACATGAGCTGATTTTCAGTGGCACTCGCACTGCCCGGGTCCTGGCAACCGGTCAAGGGGACTCTGCATTTTAATTTAATTTTAAGTGAAGTTTCTTAAACATTTTAAAAACCTTATTTACTTTACATACAACAATAGTTTAGTTCTAGATTATAGACTTAGAGAAAGAGACCTTCTAAAAATGTTAACGTATTACTGGCACGCGAAACCTTAAATTAGAGTGAATAAATGAAGACTCGGCACACCACCTCTGAAAGGTTGCTCATCCCTGAGTTAGATAAAGCACAGGAAGAACTTATTGGTTAGGAATAGGTTTTCTGGAACAGATTACAGCGAATGGTCAGGCTGAAGCCCTAACTGAGGAAGGAAAGGGTAAAATGGTGTTGGCTAGGACAGCTTGTAAAAGTAAAGCTGAAGAGAGCAGCAGTGTACCGAAAATGTGCCTGGTAAGGAAAGTTTGGATGAGCCTAGGCAGCCTTGTGAGCTGATGGCTTTATCTAGTCAACAGTTTGGGAAGGCCAGAATAGTGGAAGAGAAGTGTCCCTATGCCTTACCTGTTCCCTGTAGGGAGAAGTGTGACAGTGAAGGGAATGTGCCCATGTCTGTCAGGGGTATTGACTTGCCTATGGAGGAAGGTACCTCAGTCTCCAAGCGGTTGTCTGTAAACAGCCCTGTGTGCTGGGACAAGGGAAGTGAGGTCCCAAGCTGTGTGTCTGGTGAAGCAGACAGAAGGTGCTGTTCAGCCTGTGATGGTTAAAAGTATTGCAGTTGTCTCAGAGCAGGTTTTGAATTCAGCTAAAATCCAGAAAGAAAATGGTCCTAAGCTTGGGTCTGCTGGGAAGAAAAGCTCTATAACGAGGTTACATCCAGTTAATGTTTTAACAAAATCCCAGAGACCAGACGATTCTGGTGCTTGTATTTTGCCTGTTGCTAGTGTTTTTCTGAAAAAGGGTGTAGCAACTCTGTCTAATCAGAGTGATATCCTAGCCAGGGCACAAGGAGAGCAGAAAGGTGATTTGGTTGTTACCTACCAACAGACTGATAACAGGTAGCAAGGAGGAAAAAATTCCTGAACTGGTGTGTGGCAACGGGAAGGAGGATGCTTCTAACCTCTTATCAGGTGAGTCTATGAATTTGTCTGAAAGGGGATTTTGTAGAAATCCGCCTAATGAGACAAAGGTGATCATGGATGATGGATGTGAGGAAAGCCCTGAAAGAGTCTGTTGTTGCTCAGGAAAGTGTTCCTTTAGAGCAAGCCCTAAGTGAGGAGGGTAAGGTCAGAATTTCTGTGAGGGGTAAATTGTTGCCTGGAGACGTTCCTGAGGAAAAAGATCCTCCTGGTACTCAGTGCAAGCAGTTTGCTGCAGTTGAGGAGTGTGAGAGTGATTTGATCAAGGAAGTTTCAGTTCCTAACAGCCAGAAGTTTTCTGTAGTGAATGGATCTATGGATTTTCCAGTGGAAAAAATTCAGTGAGGATAGCTTTGAGAAGGAATTGGGACAGCCCGATGACCAAGTGGCTGTCTTTGGCCAGCTTGTCGGGGAGACAAGGTTGTTCAAAGAGGAATGTCTCCATGCTGATTCTGCAAGTGAACAGTATGTGTCTCAGGTTCAAAGAGAGATGATGGGATAGCTAAGTCTGTAAAGCAGGACAGCTGTGCAGTTTGTCTCATAAGAATGCAGGGGATGATAGGTATACTCTCATCTCTAGACACTTTGGATGTGACTTGTAGTCTTTTGGTGAACCTAACATCTGAGTCCATGTGGAAGCAGCGGTGGGTAAAGGAAAGACAACAGAACTTTTGAGACTAGCTTGTTAGTGAAAATGGATGGTATCTTTTTAAGACAGAATCCAGCCTGGACACTAGCTCCTGTCTGTGAAAATGCAAATTACTTGACTGAATGGGGGAAGAAGGACTTGCTGATGGCTATTAGCACAGGGGACCCTCCAGATTGGCCAGGGAATTCTGATAGGCAAAAGAGATCAGGGTTTGATCCTTCAGGGCAAGGAGGGAAAAGAAAAATTGGTTTTATAAAGGAAGGCCACAGAGTAACCCTAGGAGGCCGAAACTCCGATGATATTGAGCCAAAAGTGTGGCCTGACAAACTTGATTGTAAATAGACACTTGCAATGAACTTGATGTTACTCATAATGTTAATTTGTGTAACTACTGTGTTTTTATTACCAAAGACTGTAAAGGTATACAATTTGCCTAATCTTTTGGAAAATCCCTTGAAAATGTTCAGAGGAATACATGAGAACACACTTTGTGTTAAAAGACCTTGTTCTACTGATGTTTCACAGTTAATGCCTGTAAACAGTGTTGAAACTCTTCACAGGGGAAGAGACATTCCAGACCTGATGTGCTGTATGAAAATGGAAACTGAGGCACACTACCATATTGTTCCCATGGCTAAATGCCACGATTTCTGTACTATGGACAATGTTAATATCTATGTGGATTTGATGTTAATTGAGTTCCAAGCACTTGCCAGAAGCTGTATAGATAAAGTAGCTGTTTTCTTTAGCTCTTGGTAAAATCACATGAGACATACAGGAATCATGCTGCAAGAGCAGATCCTGTCCACTGTTGTTCTACCCAAGTGGTACCTTGAATTTGTAAAGAGATTCCATCATGTTATTAAACATGACTTTAATAAACTAGCGGTGGTAAGACAGACCCAGGGATGGGGAGCTTTTGGGATACAGTCAGTGCTGTTTTGGCATCCCTTCCTGCATCAATTTTGTGTTGGGGGTGTCACGTTACCGAAATTATCTGGGATCATATAGATCATTGGTGCAACCAAGGTCCTGTAGGGGCACCAAATCTTATATAAAGGGGGTCATATAAGGTGTCTACGACCAGGTTATGGTCTGCTGATTATGATTATACTATCTGTATGTGTGTATCTTTTTTGTAGCTAAAGTTATGAATATTGGCTGTATAGTGTCTCTATTTCAAACGTATGCTTGATTCTGCGTGAACTCCCAGACAAGTTACTGTTAGCTCAGCCTGGCCTTCCTGATGGCCCATCAAGAACCAATCAAGCCAACAATGAACTTTGTAGATGCCTGTCCACACCCAAGTTTCCCCAGGAATGTGGCCTGGCTGGTTAGGAACTGAATCTTGGAGAGTCATATGACTGGTCCATGGGGCTATGAAACTCCATTTTACAACAGGATTCTACATAGGAAGGAGGAGGGGGTCTCCACCCACAAGAAAAAGTCTATGTAAACCTGGGAAAATCCCCTCCATTTTGGTTGTCAGTTTCCAGTCTGCAGTCTTGCTCTTACGTCTGGATGGGACTTTACTTTGATTTGAACCTGCAGTCTATTCTACTTCAGATGCAAGCCTAAACCAAGGAATTTGTCATTACTGCATGTAATTGATTTCTTTTAACCATTTCTAATCCTCACCTATATCTTTTTCCTTGTATAATAAACCTTTAGATTTTAGATTCTAAAGGATTGGCAACAGCGTGATTTGTGGGTGAGATCTGATTTGTATATTGACCTGGGTCTGGGGCCTGATTCTTTGGAATTGGGGAGAACCACTTTCTTTATTTTGGAGTATTGGTTCTCATAACCATTTGTCCCCAGGGCAGGTGGCTGCTGGTGGTGATACTGGAAAACTGAAGTGTCTAAGGGAATTGCTTGTGTGACTTGTAGCTAGCTAGTGGGGCGAGACCAAAGTCTTTGGTTTGCCTTTAGGGTGGAGAAACCCCAGTTCTGGGCTCTAGTTGCCCTTTTAGAAGCAATTTGTCCTGACTTGACCCTCTCAGTTGCATCCCACCGGGAACAGCACCTTCACAGGCCCTTCTTATGTTCTTATAACTTCACATACAAAAATGATACACATCTACCGATAGCATAATCATAATCAGCAAACCATAACTCGGTCTTAGACACCTTATAAGACCCCCTTTACACAAGATTTGGTGCCACTACAGGACCTTGGTTGCACCAATGATCTATATGATCCCAGATTATTTCAGTAACGTGACACCAGGAAACCCAGATCTCGCTGAATTGATAGTCTCATATGAATTCCCAGACATATATTTGGAGACACAGGATTTTGCCTGGACATGGTGAAATACAGAGCTCAGGTTACATGCATTGTCTGAGGCCCAGTTACAGCCTTAGGGTTCTTTCTGAAGTACGTGGTTTGTAATTCAGAAATCCAGAGATGAGGCGATGTGGGGAATGCACTAAATTAACCTCTCAGAAGAACATCTCATTCCACTCTCCAGACATTCAGAGCACTGCTTCGTTATTCTGATGTTACCGAGTTCCATATAAAAACCCTTCAGGGCTGAAATCCCTTCTTTTGTTTACAGAAGGGAAGACGCCATCTTGTACGTCATTTAATGTTGTACCACCACACACTGCCCTCTAGAGTTAAGCTGGTGTCAGTGTTTACTGGGCACAAGGGGGTGTTTTTAAACTGTGGAGTTACAAGTGATTTTATCCGAAATCTATAGAGTTTAGAGTCTAGAGAAGCAAAGCCTGGGAGGGGAACTCATCATAACTATTTCAGTACCAGTTCAAGGAGGTGACTCCTCCACTATGTTTAGTCACACGTGGTTCTTCTTGTACAAACACTTTTCTCCTATCTGCCTTCAGATCAACTTGTTAAGGGTTAACAATATTCAGCTAGGCAAAAGCTTCTTTGCTTATGTAGGGTTATTGTATTCTGCCAGTATCTCTTGTTTAGCCTTGCATTTAGACTCTGTGTTCTGTTCTCACATGGATTGCTGATTTTTGGCTGGTTTGCCTTTATTTTAAGATTATGCATTTGTTACTCCTGTATTTGCTTAAAGAATGTGCTGTATTCACACTCTGTTAGAATATTGTAGCTGTTAAGAATTGCTCCCTGTTGAATGATGAATTGTCTTGAGAACAGATGCTGACCCCGAGGTCATAGGCCCTTGGTTTATGTAACTGCTTGCTATTACGTATGCCCCTGGCACATACCTTGCTCAAACCCCTCCTCTGTACCCTATAAATTTCTCATGCTGCCTTAAATAAACTGAACATCACATCACCCCTGCTAGCCAAAGGAGGGTGTTGATGTTCCGCTTTGATCAGAGCTGTGTGGTTTAACTCTTCATTGGTCTCTGACTGTTGTGAGCTTTACCTTCAACTCCGCTCTTCTCGGGGTTTCAGGTAAGGGTGAGATGCACCTTTTGATTTTCCCCTAACAAACTGGTTTGTACATTTACAACCTACAGTTTCTAATAACCACAGTTACAGTTAGAGCAGAGATCCCCAGACTGTGAGGCACGCTCCCCTAGGGTGGCATGGAAGTACGTCCAGGTGGGCATGGCAAGGCCTGGGGTGGGGAGGGAGCCACCCAGCCTCTTTCTGCCCCCAGCTCTGTTCCAGTTCTGCCCCCAGCCTTGCTCCAGCTCCCACACCAGACCCTGGTCCCAGGCTTGGCTGGGCTCGACAGGGGGCCCAGCTGACAGCTTCCACCATAGCCTGGCTGCTGATCTACTGCTGGCCCTGTGTCAGACCCCAGCCTGGGCCGCGGCTCCATTTCTACCCCAGTGGCAAGGCCAGGAGCAGAGCTGCACCAAGCCTTGGGCCTGGCTTCTGGCCCCCACCAAGGCCAGCTGCAGCTCCGCTCCCACCTCCAGCCTCGACCTCTGGCCATGGCTCCACTCCCAGCCCCAAGACCACCCCCAGCTGCGGCCCAAGCTTCAGCCCCCCCCACACCCCTACTTTCATTGCCCCCCCCGCCACTCCTTAGCCACAGCGCCACTCCCTGCCCAGCTCTGGGTAAGGGGAGAGTGGACAGGGATAAGGGGGAGTTTGACCCTCAAAAGTTTCAGGAACTCTGAACTAGAGACTTCTTTCAAATATGTAAGGCGGAAATCACCTGAATTCACATTGAGCGCTGTCTTTACCACATCATATGAAGAAAGCTAGTATACATGTTTAGAAGCAAAGTAGAACCCGTAAAACTACACTCCGGGATTTGTAAACAGACAGGGAGATCCTAGACTTTTTATAGTTGAGAGGCATCATCTTAGCCCCATGCGTTGGATGGGCATCCAGTCCCTGCTTAAAGGCAGAGATTTCCTAAAGAGTTTACTGAACTAGCTTAAATCTTCATTTCATAAAGGAAGCAAGTAAAAGTGCTCACGTGGGGTCTAGCCCTGGAGAGGAAAGACCGCAGCATTTCTATGAATCCTAGGCAGAGAGCAGGGAAGCAAGAGAACTTAGATTTCCAGCGCTCTGGTGCACAGAGATACTAGAAGGTTTCAGTTAATTTGTTTCAATATTTTATGTCTTCACTCTCCTGCTTCCTCTCAAAGACTTTTTTTGTCAGTTTTTCCCTCTAATACAAAATATAATTTTATGACACTGCATTTCACTTCATTTCTGGAAAGAGAACACAGCTCAGAGCTCATCTTATTTTAGCTCTATTCACCAGCCCTGTTGAATCACAGCCCCCACCAAACCTACCTCTCCAGTGACCCAAGTCTCTCAACTCCCATCTGGGGAGAAAAGTCAGCAGGGTGTCATTAGGAGGTATAAATACTCTCACCCAGAGGATTCCAGCTGAGTAGAGAGTTCTGCATCTTGTGTGTGACTTCAGCATGTGCTGAGAGGGAAGAAGACACAGCCAGGGTCCAGGTGAGCTGGGACAGTTTATATTAAAGCTAATCAAGGATCTTTCTAAGCGATTTTTGAAGCAAATTTAAAGCTCTGGGCCAAATCTGCTGTCAGTCACACTGATGTAATATTGAATTATTCTGGATTTACATCTGTAGAAGTGAGAGCACAGTGAGGTTGATCATTTAGAAGCGAACTATTTAATTCCATCAACAAACAAAAATACTATGTGAAGAAATTCCAAGTATTCAAAAAATCAGGGATGTTCAGGTTAACCTCCTTGAATGTAAAAGCAAGTGAATAGCATGTGGAAATAGAGAGGTGTACGGTTTGGAGAGACCATCACTGGACACTCTTTCTAGGTCCGGTGTCCACACTTAAAAAGGTTGTTGACAAATTGAAATGGGATCAAAAAGAGCTATAAGAAATATTTTCAATCTGGAAAACAGGTTTACAGCCAGAGGCTGCAGAAGCTCAATCTACTTAGTTTATCCAAGAAAAGGTTAGGAGGTGACTTGATCACAGATTTTAAGTCCATTGATGGGAAGAGATTTGTGACTGTACAAGAGTCTTCCTTCTTTAGAAGGCAAAGGCAGAATGAGATCCAATGGCTGGGAGCTGAGACTGGACAAATTTAGGCGAGAAACAAGGTGCACATTCGTAGAGCAAGGTGAACTAGCATTTGAAACAACATAGCCAGGGATAAAAACAATGAGGACTCTAGTGGCACCTTGAAGACTAAGAGATTTATTTGGGCAAAAGTTTTTTGGGGTAAAAAATCCACTGCTTCAGATGCATGGACTGAGATGGTTTTTTTAAGGTGCCACCGGACGGCCCATTGCATTTGTGGATACGGACTAACACAACCATCCCTCTGATAATTAGTTGGGGATGTGGTTGGATCACCATCACTTGAAGTCTTTAAATCAAGACTTGATGCCTTTCTCACAGGTACTCTCCACCTCCAAGAAACATTATGGGAGGAAGGAGGATTTTATATCTGAAACTGACATGCTTAGACCTCTCCATGAGCTTAAAGTTGGTATGCAAGGAGACCATGGCTATCTCTCTTTGCAGAGGAGTCTACACAGATTCCGACATAGGGCCTCTCTTGCTTCTTTGGTCTGTTTGCAGCTTCAGACAAAGGCTTCAATTACTGATCCCCCCCTGGGGTTTTGATGACCATACTTATCTTAGTAAAAAAGAGTTGTCTCTGGTTTATCCTGCTTCTCTTAGCCAATATTGTTCACTGTTTGACAGGCTTTTGAACCTCTTGACCAAACTCTGGACTTCGGGCCTGTGTCAGGTTTCTGTGTACACAGCACAGGCCCTTTGGCTGACTTCAACGAATTCTACTAGACTGGTGAGGAATTATTTCCCTTTACAAAAACGAGGTTGACTCTTCCCCATCAGATCTTGTTCATCTATACGTCTGGTAATTCTGATCTTTACTATCTTTTCAGCCAGTTTTCCTGGTTCTGAAGTTAGGCTCACTGGGCTGTAATTGCCAGGATCACCTCTGGAAACTTCTCTAAAAAAATCTGCCAGGCATCTGTTACAGAGACTAATTTAAGTGACAGGTCACATACCATAGTTAGAAGTTCTGCATTTTGATATTTGAGTTCCTTCACAACTCTTGGGTGAATCCCATTTGATTCTGGTGACTTTTTGCAGTTTAATGTATCAGTTTGTTCCAAAATCACTTCTATTGATACCAAGGACAACTCCTCAGATTTGTCACCTAAAAAGAACAGCTCAGCTGTCCTGGAAGTCGGTGAGGAGTTCTCCCCCTGACTTCAATGGGAGCGTGATCAGATTCATAGCCTCTTTGGGTATCTCTATGCAGCGAACGGCTCGGGTCAACAGATGCAGGCTCATGTTTCTCAGGGCACCGCGCTAAGACTGGCTGTGGAGATATTGAGGCTCAAAGCCGCAACTCGAGCTACAGCATCTGCACAACTTATGGTAGTGAGCTGATCTGAGTTTGTGGATCTGAGCTCTGAGCCTTGTTGCTGAGTGTTGACACTTCCTGTGTAGATGAACCTTTGGTCATCCCTGATATCAAAATAGCATTACTCAGGCATGTTCCCTGGTGTACCATGTACATCCAGACTGAATACCCAGAGTGTGCTGCTGAAGCTACCAGGTACATCTTGCTACATGCATCTTCACAGGCCAGGTATTTCTAGGTGGAAAGGATGTGCCGTGGAGCCAGAAATACTCGGTATGGGATTGTATGATTAGTAGAGTTTGTATAATTAGTGTTATTGCAATATGTCTGATGAACTCAACAAAAAGTCAATCCGCATCTTCCAGAGCTGAGACTGGCCCCTCCTATGTATTTAATTGACAGGATCTGTTCATTCCACGTGTTGTGTTTTATTGAAAGGAAAGACATTGATGTGAGACTTGCAAAATATGCCACAACAAGACAACCTGTCAAGGTCCAATGGCATGGGCTCTGATCCATCCGTGTTCTTCCTAATGGGCATCCCGGGACTGGAAGTTCTGCACCTCTGGATCTCCATCCCCTTCTCCTCAGTATTCACCATGATCCTTCTGGGAAACTGCACCCTCTTGTATGTTATCAAGACAGAGCCCTCCCTCCACAAGCCCATGTTCTATTTCCTCGCCATGCTGGCCATCATTGACCTGGTTTTATCCACAACCATCATGCCAAAAATCCTGAGCATCTTCTGGTTTAATTCCAGGGAGATCAGCTTTAACGCCTGCCTGGTGCAGATGTTTTTCCTTTACTCGTTCTTCATCATGGAGTCTGGTGTGTTGCTGGCCATGGCCTTCGACAGGTATGTGGCCATCTGCAACCCCCTGAGGTACACCACCATCCTGACCAATTCAGTGATAGCAAAGGTCGGGCTGGCGGCTTTGGCCCGAGCTGTTCTGCTACTGCTCCCTCTGCCCTTCCTCCTCCTGAGGCTGCCCTACTGTGGGTCCCACGTCATCCCCCATTGCTACTGCGAGTACATGGCCTTGTTGAATCTGTCCTTTGCCGACACCAGGTTCCATAAAGTCTATGCGATAACTGCAACTCTCGTCATTGTGGGGCTGGATCTGATGTTCATCTCCCTGTCTTATGTTAAGATCCTGAGGACAGTATTAAGCCTGGCAACCAAGGAAAAGCAGCTCAAAGCTTTGGGCACCTGTGGCTCCCACCTTTGTGCCATCTTAGTGGCCTACACACCAATGGTTCTCTCCTTAATAATTTACATGTTTGGGCACGATGTCGCCCCACACATACACATCGTACTGAACAGTTTCTATTTCCTCTTTCCTCCCATGATGAACCCCATCGCGTACGGGGTGAAAACCAAACAGATTCATGACCAGGTGCTTCTCCTGTTCCGAGGGAAAAGATTCTAGACTGAGCAGGAGGGGGGTGCTGAGTGATCAGGAATCAGAGGATGCAGGCAATGTTTTCTGAGTAACTTAGCCAGCATGCTTGTGGGGGCTTTGTGTACCCTAAGATGGAAACTCCACCTCCGACTCACAAGAAGCAATACACCATCCCCTACATGAGCTTAGCACTGCTGGCTGGAAGGTGATCTTGGCCGTGACCTTGTTCTCACTCGGCCCCATGTGTGTAACACTGATAACAAAGACGAGCATGAAGGCACCTTGCACCTTCGCTTGCTGTGTTGGACCATCTGGGTTTTTTTACTGATACACCCAGCCACAACCACGGACATGCATGCTGCAGCAACAGATGCACTTGTCGCGTCCAAACATTTCAGAGTCTGTTCCCAGTGGTTTAACCCAACTGTACAGCAGGACAGTGCACCAGGTCAAGAGAAGGGGAGAGAAAGTGTGAATCTGCCTCAAAGAGCACTTCAAAACTCCCCACATCCTCACCTGAGTGGTCTCAGGCACAAAGTATTCAATGTTCACTTTCTGATACTGAATATAAGTAAATGAAATAGAGTATTGTCTCCATGTCTGTGTGTGTGTGTGTGCGTGTGTGTGAATAAAATACTCAGGGAACAGACTTGCTCTACTTTGCTATCACTTTAGTTCCTGTTATCTAATATAAGCTGGATAGTACCCAGATATAATTTCTCTGTCATAATTCCCGGTCTGAAAGGGAAGCTGTCTACATCCGGACTGTGCCGCTGCAGTAACCCACCTCCACCACCAGGGGTGGGAAGAGCAGCAGCTGCGGCTGGAGCCTGGAGAGACCGGGCTGTTCCCGGCCCAATGTAGGAGCTGGCTGGGGAGGGGTTGGGGGTGGGAGGAGGGCGAGTAACCTTTTTGACCCCTTCCGCTCCCGTTCACTGTGCCCCATTTACTGCCCCAGCTATGCCCCAATTTTACACTCCCCCACAGCCTCTCGCTCTGGGGAGTGACCCTGCTGTGTCCCACTCTGCCCCACATTGGGCAGACTCCATGTCAGCTCCTCCCAGCCCAGCTTTGCAGGCAGCAGGAAACTCCTGTGGGATAGGGAGTGAGTGATGGGTGGGTGTGGGTGGGAAGGGATCGGGGCATCAGAGGAAGAGGTGGGGTAGGGGGCGGGGCCTTGGGCAGGTGTATTTGGATTTCAGACATTAGAAAGTTGCCACCCCCAGGCGATGAGCTCATGGCTCACTGGGCTGTGGAGGTGCAGGGTGTTGGCAAGGGAGGGACGCACAGCAAGGGGTGAATGTAGATGAACCCATTTCTTTCCTGCTGGGTGGCTGTTCGTATCGACATTGAAGGACAGAAATCCACACTGTGTAGGAGTCAAACAAAGGATTTTATTATGTACAGCGCTGACAGAGTGTCACCTCGCTTATTAGGCTCAAAGACTCTGTTAATTAATTGATTGCAATAAATTATATAGATTTACCATGGGCGTGGAAAAGTGATGGGGTAGGCAATTCCAGGGCCCCGGATAGGTCTAGCCCAGCAAGACAAGATAGCACAGTAGCCAATAGTCGAAAGGTCACACAATGTCTCCGCCCATGGTTTTAGGTTAACAAGTTAACATGTAATTAGTACTGTATTAGTATAAAATATATATATATATATATATATATATATGTTGAATTAGAGATGGGGTCCACTGGAATGAAGTAGCTCCTCTGATCATTTAGCAGGTACAGAGTTAAGCAAAGAAACAGTGTAAAGTATACGGCAATAAGAATTGTCTTTCAAGTTGCCCCTTTGTGTTTTAAGGCAGGCGCTGGTCCCTGGGAAAGTGAATTTGGGAGGAAGCCGTATCTTATACTGACATGCCAACCTTTCATACACTCAAGGTTGGTCCTATGGGAAGAACTCCTCCTTACAGAGAACTAGCACAACAGGAACAGGACATCTTTGTTCCATTTGCAACTTTGAATAAGATACACTTATTTAGTTATGCTCCAACATCTGGCATTTTGCTGACTATGATTTAACAAACAAAGCAAGGTTATTGTCTGTTATTTTGCTGTGTTTTAGCTAATTACTGTTTGCTAGGCCTCTGGTCTCTTGGCCAATCTCTGTACTTTGGGCCTCTGAAAGCTGACACAAACCCATGCACCAAATTGTTATGCAACAGTACATAGATTTTGGCCCTTCAACATCGACATGAAAAGTGTGGGCCAAACCCTCAGCAGAGCGTATGCATGTGTATTCCATATTGCACACACAAGAGAGCACAAATCCCCACAACCAATATGTGCCCAGGGGATTTACACATCGAACGTTCAGGTTAGACAAACACCTAAAAAGAGTGGTCTACATAATATTTAGTCCTCCCACCAAAGCCGGGGACTGGTCTACATGACCTCTCGATGTCCTTTCCAGTCCTATAATTCTATGATTACATGTTCTCTAAAGAATCTAATCATTTGGCACAAGCAGATAGACAACTTGTCAAAACCAAGATACATTTGTTTCTGTGTCATAGTACAAGCCAGGGAAGGGCCTTCACAGATCAGTACCCGGAATGTTAATATCTGAAACAAATCTAAGCAAGGAACAGAACAACAAGATATGGAACAGGAACAAACTGATGGGTTGGATTTTAGTGACAGGAAAGAAATGTGTAACTTGTAAAATCATATAAATAATAGCAGATGAAATGTGTACGTAGGGTGGCGCACCGTCAGTGTAACGTGAATGCAGTATTGCTGCACGGGTCACCTCTTTGGAGGCTGGTATCGTATCGAACCTTGTTCCTGCGCCATATTAATAAACTTGCCTGACACTGATTATTTGGGCTCTTGAGTATATTTCATAACAAAATAATGAACCAAAGTGTGATCAAATGATACAGTTTATCAACAATTCCAGAGAGTTTGAATCACCACCCATCGATATCACTGCAGAGATCCTATGGCCCATTATCTCTGAAAAACATCTGATTTCTGGCACTCTGTGGGGTGGCATAAAGAGAAACAGTCCCTCGGCACTCCAGGACATAGCTCCGCCATGGCTCCCTGCTCCTCACTGAGGCCCTTTTCCCACAGGGCCAGGGCAGCATGGGTGGAGTTTGGAGAACTATCAGGGCACTGACCCCAAACTGCATAGGTTACTAAGGTGGGGAACACAATTTAAAGGTTCATCCGCCCCCCTGAACACCTCAGTCTCAGCCTCCACCCTGGCCAGGCCCCCTTCCAGCAATCAGGCACCTGGCAATGCCCTGTTCATCTGGGAAGCGGACAGCGATGAGGAGACCTATGCCAGGCACCGGCTGCCAACTCCCTGCTGGTGGGGTGGTGTCCAGTGATGGCCCCATTGCCGGAGGAGAACAGCGTTTTCCGCGGGTGGCAGAGGGCAAAGTGGAGCTGCCAGGTGGTGGATGAGGAGAAGGGGCCAGCTCCAGAAGATTTGGTTAACAGGTGGCCAGCGAGAGGGCAACAGGACCAGATAGGTGCCACAATCAGTCCCTGCCAACACCCTGCGCCTCCGCAGCCCCCTGTGCACCTTGAGCTCATCCCCTGGGGCTCATCCCAAATTTCTAAGCCCTGAGAACCTAAGAACCTTGTCTTGCTCCTTCCCCACCACTTCCTCTGAAGCTCCTCCCCCTTTGCACCACTTCCTCCGAGGCCCCCGCCCGCCCAACTCTTCTGCTGATGCCTCACCCACTTCCCACCACTTCCTCTGGTGCCCCCGCCCCCCATCTGGATGCTGACAGTTTCTCTTTTCGACCGGACATTCTCATAAAAAAATGGACACCTGGGAACAACCCTGTCACCACCTAGCAGCCCTGCCGCAGGCACCATCCCGTAACCTGGTGCACCTCACAGCCAGCCCCCGCCCGGGAACGAAGGAAGGACACAGGGGCCACCATTGCTGGGCAGAGGGATGCACTCGTTCTGGGCCCAGCATGTTACCTCTGTTGGTCCAGATCAAGGCATTGGCCAGGTGAAAACAAAGTGACACCGCCCAGCCCCAGTCCATGGGGGACAGCAGGGCTTATACTCCAGGGGGCCCAGCAGCCTTCTGGCTGGGAGGGGGCCTGCCCAGGGAGGGGGCTGTGACTCGAGATGTTCAGGGGGGCGTCTGAAACTTTAAATGGCTCTCCTTACCACTAGCAATGTATGCAGTTTGGGTACAGCAACCCCCAGGCCTCCAAGCTCTGCCCATGCTACCCTGGCACTATGGGAAAGGGCCACAGGCAGGGGCGGGGAGCCACAGCGGAGCTATGTCGTGGAGTGCCGAGGGAGCGTTTCTCTTTATGCTACCCCACAGGGTGACAGAAATCAGATGTTTTCCAAGGAAAATGGACCACAGGATCTCTGCAGTGATATCGATGGGGGGTTATTCAGACTATCTGGAATTGTTGATAAACTGTATCATTTGATCACACTGTAGTTCATTGTTTTGTTATGAAATTTACTCTAGATCCCAAATAACCAATGTCCGGTGGGATTTTTAATACGAAGCAGGAATAAGGTTAAATTCAATACCAGTCTCCAAAGAGCCGTCCCATGCAGCGATACTGCATTCACCTTACACAGACGGTGCGCTACCCCATGTACACATTTCATCTGCTATTATTTATACGATTTTACAAGTGACACATTTCTTTGCCTGTCACTAAACTCCAACCCATCAGTTTGTTCCAGTTCCCTACCTTGTTGTTCTGTTCCTTCCTTAGCTTTGTTTTAGATATTAGCATTCCGGGTACTATATTTACAGGTACTGACCATAAATATAGTTCCCTGGCTTGTACTAAGACATAGAAACGAATGTATCTTGATTTTGAAAAGTTTTCTATCTGCTTGTGCCTAATGATTTGTTAAGTAAATGCAGGCTGTTATGGGATACTTTGCGTACGTGAATGAACAGGATTATGGTATAGGCCAGATTCAGCGATATCACTGTTAAGAACATAAGAACGGCGAAATTGGGTCAGACCAAAGGTCCATCTAGCCTAGTATCCTGTTACGACAGTGGCGAATGCCAGGTGCCCCAGACGAAATGAACAGGTAATCATCTGTTATATATAGAATCATACATGTTATCATCAAGTGATCAGCCCCTGTCACCTATTCCCAGCTTCTGGCAAACAGGGACTAGGGACACCATCCCCGCCCATCTTGGTTAATAGCCATTGATGGACCTACCCTTCATGAATTTATCTAGTTTTGTTGTGAGCTTATGTCTTTCATTTGTTACAGTACTTGTGTTTAATGTTATTGGTATTAAATTCACAGTACTAGAATACATTTGGTAGAGATAATACATATTATGAATGTGATATTCTCAGGGTCCCTCCCCCACTCTGAACTCTGGGATACAGATGTGGGGACCCGCATGAAAGCACCCCTAAGCTTATATTCTACCAGCTTAGGGTATAACTTCCCCAAGGCACAAATTCCTTTCCTTGTTCTTGACAATATTGCTGACACCATCAAGTGATTTACACAAAAATTCAGGGAAGGGTCATTTGGAATCCCTATCCCCCCAAAATTTACACACCAAATCCATTCACCCGCTTTCCTGGGGAGGCTTGAGAATGAACTACCAACCAACTGACTTAGCAATGTGAGCACAGACAGACCCTTTGTCTTCAGGACACTGAAAATCAATCAGATTCTTAAAAGAACTTTATTTATAAGGAAGAAAAATAAAAGAAACACATCTGCAAAATCAGGATGGGAGGTAACTTTACAGAGTAAAAAAAGATTTAAAACACAGATGATTCCCCTCTGGCTCAGCTTCACAGTTACAAAAACAGAAATAAAACTACTTCTGTAGCCTAGGAAAATTCACAAACTAAAATGAAAAATAACCTAATGTATTTCCTTGCCCTGCTTTCAATTTCTGTGAGTACAGAGGGCATTTTCAGGTGTATTTTCAAGAGATGTTCTATTGTTCTACGTGCTTGGCTTCTTCTTCCAGTCCGAGAGGGAACAACCAAGAGAGAGAACAAACAAAACCTTCCCCCCCAGATTTGAAAATATCTTTATTCTTCACTGGTCCTTCCGGTCATGTTCCAACTAGTTTATTTCAACTACTCAACTCCTTACAGGTAAGGCTATCCAGTACAGCCACCTAGGAGGGATTTTGTGCTACTCTTTCCTCTATATTTAGGACAGATCTGTATCTAGAAACTATTCAGCATAAATTAAGTAATAGGAAAGAAGGTGATAGCAAAGTAGAGCAAGACTTTTTCCAGGTATTTTATTCTCACACACAGACACAAACACACACACACACACACTGAGATAATACTCTGTTTCATTTACTTATTGTCAGCATCAGAAAGTGAACATGGAATACTTTGTGCCTGAGAGCACTCGGGAGAGGATTTGGGGAGTATTAAGTACTCTTTGAGGCAGACACACACTTTTTTCTTTTCCATTCTCTAGACCTGGTGCACTGTGCTGCTGTGCAGTAGGAGTAAATAACTGGGGATAGACTCTCAAATGATTGGGCACTCAAACTGTATTTGCATTCCTGCAGCATGTGTGTCATGGCTGTGGCTGGGGGTATCAGTAATAAATCCCAGATGTTTCATCACGGCAAGAGAAGGTGCAAGAAGCCTTCCTGCTCGTGTTTGTTAGCTGCATTACACACATGAGGCAGAGTAAGGACAAGGTCACGGCCAAGATCACCATCCAGCCAGCAGCGCTAAGCTTGTAAAGAGGAGGGTGTATTGCACCCTGTGAGTCGGAGGAGGAGTTCCCATCCCAGCATACATAAAACCCCCACAAGCATGCTAAGTTACTCAGAAAATCTCCCCTGCATCCTCTGCTTCCTGATTGCTCAGCAGCCCCTGCACGCCACCCCGGGCAGCCTAGAAGCTTTTCACTCGGAACAAGAGAAGCGCCCTGTCACGAATCTGTTTGGTTTTCACCCCGTACACAATGGGGTGCATCATAGGAGGACAGAGGAAGTAGAAATAGGCCAGCAGGATCTCTATATGCGGGGAGACATGATGAATGAACCTGTGAATTATTGAGGAAAGGATCACTGGTGTGTAGGCCACTAAGATGGCACAAAGGTGGAAGCCACAGGTGCCCAAAGCTTTGAACTGCTTTTCTTTGGTTGCCAGGCTTAAGACAGTCCTCAGGATCTTGACATACGATAGGGAGATAAATATCAGATCCAGCCCCACAATGAAGACAGTTATGATGATCCCATAGTTGCTATTGAACCTAGTGTCAGCACAGGCCAGCTTCATCAAGGCCATGTGCTCACAGTAGCAATGGGGAATGACATGGGACCCACAGTAGGGCAGCCTCAGGAGGAGAAAGAGCAGAGGGAGCAGTAGCAGAACAGCCCGAGCCAAAGCCGCCAGCCCAACCTTTGCTATCACTGAATTGGTCAGGATGGTGGTGTACCTCAGGGGGTTGCAGATGGCCACGTACCTGTCAAAGGCCATGGCCAGCAACACAGCAGACTCCAGTGTGGAGAACGAGTAAAGGAAAAACATGTGCACCAGGCAGGCATTAAAGTTGATCTCCCTGGAATTAAACCAGAAGATGCTCAGGATTTTCGGCACGGTGGTTGTGGAAAAAGCCAAGTCAATAATGGCCAGCATGGTGAGGAAATAGAACATGAGCTTGTGGAGGGAAGGCTCTGTCTTGATAACATACAAGAGGGTGCAGTTTCCTAGAAGGACCATGGTGAACATTGAGCAAAAGGGGATGGAGATCCAGAGGTACAGATCTTCCAGTCCCGGGATTCCCGTCAGAAAGAACACAGATGGATCAGAGCCTGTGCCGTTGGACCCTGACAGGATATCTTGTTGTGGCATCTTTTGCAAGTTTCACATCAATGTCTTTCCTTTCAATAAAACATAACACATGGAATGAACAGACCCTGTAAATTAAATACACACGACGGGCCAGTCTCAGCTCTGGAAGAAGCGAACTGACCTTTTGTTGAGATTATCATTCATGTTGCAATAAGACTAATAATACAAACCCTTGTATTTTTCTGTGTGAAATCCTTAAAAATTCTTAGAATGTCATTACAAGTCATGAGTAATCAACCTCACTTGGTTACAAATATCTTACCTGGTGTATCTTGCTACTAGGAGATGCACATTATTTTGT
Organism: Dermatemys mawii; assembly: GCA_007922305.1. Taxonomy (NCBI): domain Eukaryota; kingdom Metazoa; phylum Chordata; order Testudines; family Dermatemydidae; genus Dermatemys; species Dermatemys mawii. The sequence goes on along the minus strand of ML677344.1, from coordinate 493,137 downwards.
GTGCATTCTGCCATTAAGTACCTAGTATATCTGGCTGCCCGGCACATGCTTTCAGCCTAGAAATTCCTGGCATGTTAAGTTGCATGTAACGAGATGTACCTGGTACATTCAGCTGCACACTGTGGATATTCAGCCTGGATGTACGTGGTACATCGGGTAACATGCATGTGTAGTGCTATTTTGATCTTGAGTTGAGGCTTCAAGCCTCATCCTCTCCACAGGAGACTTTGTCACATCCTCTCCACAGTTATTCTTAGTGTGGTGCCCCGAGAAGCATGAGGCTGCTTCTGTTGGCCTGAACTGTGAGATTGACTGCAGCTTGCTGCATAGAGATGCTCAAAGAGCCTGCAAGTCTAATCCCACTCCCATTGAAGTCAGGGGGAGAACTCCCCACCGATTTCTGGGACAACCGAGCTGTTCTTTTTAGGTAACAAATCTGAGGATCTGTCCCACGTATCAATAGAGGTGATTTTGGATCAAACTGATACATTAAATCATAATAAGTCACCAGGATCAGATGGGATTGATTCAGGAATTCTGAAGGAACTCAAATATCAAACTGCAGAGCTAGCAACTGTCCGTATGTTACCCATCACTTAAATCAGGCTCTGTACCAGATGACTGACAGATAGCTAATGTGATGCCAATTTTTAGAGAAGGTTCCAGAGATGATCCTGGGAATTGCAGTCCAGTGAGCCTAACTTCAGAACCAGGAAAATTGATTGAAATTATACTAAAGCAGCATTACTAGACATATAAATGAACAAGATCTGATGGGGAAGAGTCAACCTGGTGTTTGTAAAGGAAAATAATTCCTCACCAATGTAGTAGAATTCTTTGAAGTCCACTGAAGGGCCAAAATTCCTGTGCTGTGTATGTAAAAACCTTACACAGGACAAAAGTCCAGAGTTTGGTCAAGAGGTTCAGAAGCTCAGCAAACAATGAACAATATTGGCTAAGAGAAGCAGAACAAACAAGAGACAATCTTGCTTTTTTACTAAGATAAGCATGGTCAGCAAAACCCTAGGGGGAAGCAGTAATTGGAGCCTTTGTCTGAAGCTGCAAACAGACCAAAGAAGCGAGAGAGCCCTTATGTTGGAATCTGTGTAGACTCCTCTGCAAAAAGAGATAGCCATGCTCTCCTTGCATACCAACTTTAAGGTCATGGAGCGGTCCAGACATGTCAGTTTCATATAGGTAATCCTCCCTCCTCCCATAACGTCTCTTGGAGGTGGAGCGTATCGGCAAGAAAGGCATCAAGTCTTGATTTAAAGACTTCAAATGATGACGATTCAGCCACATCGCTAGCAAAGTATCAGAGGTATAGTCGTGTTAGTCTGTATCCAAAAAAACAATGAGGAGACGGGTGACAACTTAAAGATTAATATAATTATGTGGGCATAAGGTTTCATTGGTAAAAAAAACAACAACATGTGACTCCATGCATCTGAAGCTGTGGATTTTTTACTCATGAAAACTTATGCCCAATAAATCTGTTAGTCTTTAAGGTACCACCAGATTACTTATTGTTTTTTTCCCTGGCTAGTTGTTTCAAATGCTAGTTCACCTTGCTCTATGAATGTACATCTTGTTTCCAGCCTAAATTTGTCTAGTCTGAGCTCCCAGCCAATGGATCTCATTCTGCCGTTGTCTGCTCGATTAAAGAACCTTTTACAGTTGGAAATCTCTTGCCATCTATGGACTTAAAGACTGTAATAAAGTCACCTCTTAACCTTCTCTCGGATAAACTAAATAGACTGAGCTTCTTCAGTCTCTGACTATAAGCCTGTTTTACAGATTTCAAATCATTCTTGTAACTCTTTTCTGAACCTTGCTTAATTTGTCAACAATCTTTATGAAGCGTGGACACCGGACGTAGAAACAGTATCCAGTGATGGTCTCTCCAAGCCATAAACCTCTCTATTTCCACTTGATATTCACTTGTGTTTACATTCAAGGAGATTAACCTGAACATCCCCGATTTTTTGAATACTTGGGATTTCTGCGCATTTTTTTTTGATGGAATTAAATAGTTCTCTTCTAAATGACCAACCTCACTGTGCTCTCACTTCTACAGGTGTAAATCCAGAATCATTCAAGTATTACACCAGTGTGACTGACAGCAGATTTGGCCCAGAACTTTCAATTTGCTTTAATCATCTCCTAGTTAGAAAGATCCTTGATTAGCTTTAATATAAACTGCCCCAGCTCACCTGAACCCTGGCTGTGTCTTCTTCCCTCTCAGCACATGCTGAAGTAAACACAGACTGCAGGAGTCTCCACTTGGCCAGGATCCTCTGGGTGAGAGTATTTATACCTCCGAATGACTCCTTGCTGACTTTACTCCCCAGGTGGGAGTTGAGAGTCTTGGGTCATTATGGCAGTATGTTTGGTAGGGGCTGTAATTTGAGCAGCTCAGGGGGGCCAGGTGTATGGGGCTAAAATAATATGAGCTCTGAGCTGTGTTCTATTTCCAGAAATGGAGAGAAAAATGCGGTGTCATAAAGTAATTTGTATTTTATATTAGAGGGAAAAACCTCTAACTTTATGCAGCGGCTAAATGCCAACCAGTGTCTGGGGCTAAGGTGACACCTCTCTCCCTGTAAAATGTCTACAATTCCCCTGTCTGCTTACACAGATCCCAGAATGTAGTTTTACTGCTCTGCTTCTAAACACATATACTCGTTTTCTTTAGATGATGTGGTAAAGACAGCTCTACTCGTGAATTCAGGTGATCTCTGCCTTACACAGAGTATTTGAGAGAAGTCTCTGGTTCAGCTTTCCCCAAACATCTGAGGGCTGTGCTCTCTCTTATCCCTGTCAATGCCGCCCCCCCAGAGCTAGGCAGGGAGCGGGGCTGTGGTTCAGGAGTGGGGGGACAATGCAAACAGGGTGTATGGGGGTCGAGGCTGCGGGTGGGAGCAGAGCTGCAGCTGAGCTGTGGTGGGGGCGAGAAGCTGGCCAGTGGCCAGGGAAGCTCTGCTGCTGGCTTTGCCCCCGGGCCAGGAATGGAGCTGTGGTGAAGGTAGGGGTTTGGCCCAGGGCCAGGAGCAGAGCAGCCACCAGGCTGTGGTGGGGGCTGGCAGCCCAGACTACAATGGGTGCGGAGCCCTGCCAAGGTGAAGAATGGGGCCAAGCGCGGGGCCAGGAGCTAGGGACACGGCTAGGGGCGGGACCAGAGAAGAGCTGAGGGTGACATTAGACTGGGTGGACCTCCCCTATCACCCCACCTTTAGGGGCTGGCCTGGGCTCCACTATGGCCTTTTGGACATTCTTCCACGCCCTCGTAGGAGAGCACGCCCCGCAGTCCGGGGATCTCTCCTCTAATTGTACATGTGGTTATTAGAAAATATAGGTTATAAATGGATAAACCAGTTGGTCAGATGGCAAATGTGAGAAAAGTGTTTGTACAATAAGAACCACGTGTGACCCAGAATAGTGGGAGAATCACCTCCTGAGGTGGGGAGCTCAAATGATGCCCCCATACCCACTCACTTGGGCCAAAACTTTGAAAGGTCTCTTGTGCCCACCTTCCTCCAGCCCAGCACTCCCCCATCTCTGTGCATCTAGAGCAGAGAGAATACATAGGCACCGGCAGCAGACACAATTTTCTACACTCTGGGTCCTGGTGGCAGCACCCCACAATGTGGTACCTGAGGCGGTTGCCTCAGATTGCCTCATAGTAAGGCCAGCCCTGCCAAAAACCATAGTGACCTGTGATAAAATCATTTGTAACTCAACAGCTTAAAAACACCCCCTTGTGCCCACTAAACACTGATACCAGCTTAACTGCAGAGGGTTGTGTCTGGTGGTAGAAGGTTGAATGACATAAAAGATGGCGTCTTCTCTTTTGAAATCAAAAGAAGAGATTTCAGATCCGGCCAGGATATTTTATGGAACTCGGTAATGTCACAACAACAGAGTGGAGCTCTGAATTGTTATACAAATAGCATAATCATCTTCAGCAAACCATACCTTTTCCATAAACACCTGGCCTGACACAAGAACAATCATATTTGTTGTTTTTCTCTTGAACGTGTTGCCCAGAACTGCACACAATACTCCAGTTGAGTCCTAATCAGCACAGAGTAGAGCAGAAGAATTTCTTCTCGTGTCTTGCTTACAACACTCCTGCTAATACATCCCAGAATGATTTTTGCTTTTTTGGCAACAACGTTACACTGTTAACTCATATTTAGCTTGTGATCCACTATGACCCCCAGATCCCTTTCCACACTACTCCGTCCTAGGCAGTCATTTCCCCTTTTGTATGTGTGCAACTGATTGTTCCTGGAGTACTCTGCATTTGTTCTTATTGAACTTCATCCCAATTACTTCAGACCATTTCTCCAATTTTTCCAGATCATTTTGAATTTTAATCCTATCCTTCAAAGCACTTGCAACTCCCTCCACCGCCAGCTTGGTATCGTCCACAAACGTGTAAGTGTCCTCTCTATGCCACTATCTAGATCATTAATGAAGATATTGAACAGAACCAGACCCAGAACTGATCCCTGTGGGACTCCGCTCATTATGCCCTTCCAGCATGATTGTGAACTACTGATAACTACTCTCTGGGAATGGTTTTCCAACCAGTTTTGCACCCACCTCATAGTAGCTCTATCTAGGTTGCATTTCCCTAGTTTGTTGATAAGAAGGACATAAGAGACAGCATGAAAAGCCTCACTAAAGTCAAGATACACCACATCTACCTCTTTCCCCATCCACAGACTTGTTATCCTGTCAAAGAAATCTCTCAGGTTAGTTTGACATGATTTATTCTTGATAAATACTGCTGACTGTTACTTCTCACCTTGTTATCTTCTAGATGTCTGCAAATTGATTGCTTGACTATTTGCTCCATTATCTTTCTGGGTACAGAAGTTAAGATGACTGGTCTGTAATTTCCCGGGTTGTCCTTAGTCCCCTTTTTATAGATGGTCACTGTACATGTTTGCCATTTTCCAGTCTTGTGGAATGTCTCCTGTCTTTCATGACTTTTCAAAGATAATCGCTAATGGTTCAGATATCTCCTCAGTCAGCTCTTTGAGTATTCTTGGATGTATTTCATCCGGCCCTGGTCACTTGATGACATCTAATTTTTCAAAGTAATTGTTAACTTGTTCTTCACCTATCTTTGTCTCTTCTGCTCCTACCTCATTTTCACTGGCATTCACTAGACATTCACAAGATATCTACACTAGATATCTAGTGAATATCTAAAAGAAAGCTAAGCAAGGAACAGAACAACAAGGTAGGGAACTGGAACAAACTGGTGGGTTGAAGTTTAGTGATGTGTAAAGAAATGTGTCACTTGTAAAATCATATAAATAATAGCAGATGAAATTTGTATGTAGGGGAGCACACGATCTGTGAAGGTGAATGTAGTATCGCTGCACGGGGCGGCTCTTTGGAGACTGGTATGGTCTCAAACCTTTTTCCTGGGCCATATTAATAAACCTGTCAGACAGTAGTTACATTGGCTCTTGAGTATTATTCATAACAAGACAATAAACCAAAGTGTGATTAAATGATACAGTTTATCAACAATTCCAGATAGTCTGAATAACCCCCCATCGATATCACTGCAGAGATCCTATGGCTCATTTTCCCTGGAAAACATCTGAGTTCTGTCACCCTGTGGGGTAGCATAAAGAGAAATGGTCCCTCGGCACTTCACAACATAGCTCTGTCATGGCTCCCCACCCCTGACTGAGGCTCAGTGAACATTGAATACTTTGTGCCTGAGATCACTTGGGTGAGGATTTGGGAAGTTTCAAACTCTTTCAGGCTCTTTCAGGCAGATACACACTTTCTTGTCCCCCTCTAGCGACCTGGTGCACTGTCCTGCTGTGCGGTAGGATTAAACAACTGGGGATAAACTCTCAAATGTTTGGACACCACAAGTGCATTTGTTCCTGCAGCATGTGTGTCTGTGGTTGTGACTGGGTCTATCAGTAATAAAGTCCAGATGGTCCAGCACGGCAAGAGAAGGTGCAAGGAGCCTTCACACTCATCTTTCTTAGCAGTGTTACACACAAAGGGCAGAGAGATAGTCACTCAGAAAACCTCACCTGCATCCTCTGTTTCCTGATCACTCAGCAGGCCATTACTGGTCAGACTAGAAGCTTTTCCCTCGGAACAGGAGAAGAGCACGGTCACGAATCTGTTCGGTTTTCACACCGTAAACAATGGGGTTCATCACTGGTGGAAAGAGGAGGTAGAAATTGGCCAGCAGGACATTTACATGAGGGGTGACAACTTGGAGCTCAAACCTGTGAATTATTGAGGAAAGGATCACTGGTGTGTAGACCACGAAGATGGCATAAAGGTGGGAGCCACAGGTGCCAAAAGCTTTGAGCTGCTCTTCTTTGGATGCCAGCCTTAAGACAGCCCTCATGATCTTGACATATGATAGGGAGATGAATATCAGATCCAGCCCCACAATGAAGACAGTTATGATGATCCCATAGTTGCTATTGAACCTAGTGTCAGCACAGGCCAGCTTCATCAAGGCCATGGGATCACAATAGCAATGGGAGATGACGTGGGACCCACAGTAGGGCAGCCTTATGAGGAGGAAGGGCAGAGGGACCGTTAGCAGAACAGCCCGAGCCAAAGATGCAAGTCCGATCTTTGCAATCACTGAATTGGTCAGGATGGTGGTGTACCTCAGGGGGTTGCAAATGGCCACGTACCTGTCGAAGGCCATGGCCAACAGCACACCAGACTGCATGATGAAGAACGAGTAAAGGAAAAATATCTGCACCAGGCAGCTGTTAAAGCTGATTTCCCTGGAATTAAACCAGAAGATGCTCAGTAATTTTGGCATGGTGGCTGTGGATAAAACCAGATCGATGACAGCCAGCATGGCGAGGAAATAGAACATGGGCTTGTGGAGGGAGGGCTCTGTCTTGATAACATACAAGAGGGTGCAATTTCCTAGAATGACCATGGTGAACATTGAGCAAAAGGGGACCGAGATCCAGAGGTGCAGAGCTTCCAGCCCCGGGATGCCCGTCAGGAAGAACACGGATGGATCAGAATCTGTGCCATTGGACCCTGACAGGTTGTCTTGTTGTGTCATCTTTTGCAAGTCTCACATCGATGTCTTTCCTTTCAATAAAACATAACACATGGAATGAATAGATCCTGTAAATACATAGGAGGGGCCAGTCTCAGCTCTGGAAGAAGTGAACTGACCTCTTGTGGAGTTCATCAGTCATGCTTCAGTAACACTGATCATACAAACCTTTATATTTTTCTGTGTGAAATCATTTAAAGTTCTTAGACTCTCACTACGAGTCATGAGTAATGAACCCCACTTGGTTACAAGTATCCTGCCTACCACGCCTCTGCCTCTCCCTCCGCACAGCCGGCATTGGCTCCTACTTTGGTCCTGGAGGAGCCCAGTCTCTCCTGGCTCCATCCGCAGCTATTGCTCTCCCCCGCCTCCCAGTGGGTGAGGCGGGTTACTGCAGCGTTTCTGTCTGGATGCTGACTGCTTCCCTTTCGGACCAGACATTACAACAGAGATATATCTAGTACTATCTAGTCAGGGGTGAAAGTAACTTAAAGGACTTACCGATACTCTGGAATCTGGCGGGGGGGGAGGAGGGGGCATACTGGAAGAGGCATGGCCTCTACCCGAAGAAGCAGGGCAGGCTCTGTAGGCAATTTGAAGGTCCCCAGGCTCCAGCTGCTGCTATGCCCTGCGGCCCTTTAAATCTTCTCCGGAGCTCTGTTGCCGGAGCCCTGGGGTAGCGGCGATAGGGCTCCTGCAGGTATTTAAAGAGCCCGGGGTGGTAGAGGCAGGAGGACCCTGGATCCTTTAAATAACATCCAAGCCCTGCTACCGGACCCCTGGGGAGGTGGTGGTGGGTCTCCGGTGTCGATTTAAAGGTCCCGGGGTTCCAGTCACTGCTACCCCAGGATTCCTTGGGCTATTTAAGAGCCTGGGGCTCTCCTGCCTCCACCACCCTGGACCCTTTAAACTGTTCCCGGAGCCCTGCTGCCAGAGCTCTGAGGTTCGGGTGGCGGGGCTCTGAAAGCTATTTAAAGTGCTGGGCAGCTAGAGGCAGCATATCTTAGGTAACAGAAACAAAGGTGATAGCAAAGTAAAGCAAGACTTTCTGCTGAGGATTTTATTGCTTTTCCCACCCCCTGCACACACAGAGACAATACTCTGTTTCATTAATTTATTGTCAGTATCAGAAAGTGAACGTTGAATACTTTGTGCTTGGGCTCCCTCTGGTGAGGATTTGGGGAGTTTTGAAGTGCTCTTTGAGGCAGATACACCCTTTCTTCTCCCCCTCTCTCGACCTAGTGCATTGCGCTGCTGTGCGGTTGGGTTAAACAACTGGGGACAGACTGAAATGTTTTGGCACCAGAACTGTATTTGCAACTCTGCAGCATGTGTGTCATGGCTGTGGATGGGGATATCAATAATAAAGCCCAAATGGTCCAGCACAGCAAGAGAAGGTGCATGGAGCCTTCACACTCGTGTTTGTTAGCAGCATTACATGCATGGGGCAGCGTGAGGACAAGGTCATGGCCAAGATCACCTTTCAGCCAGCAGCACTAAGCTTGTGTCGGGGAGGGGGAATTGCTCCCTGTGAGTCGGAGGTAGAGTTCCCATCCCAGCATGCACAAAGCCCCCACAAGCATGCTGGCTCAGTTACTCAGAAAACCTCGCCTGCATCCTCTCCTTCCTGATCGCTCAGCAGCCCCTTGCTGGTCAGCCAACAAGCTCTTCCCTTTAAACAGGAGAAGCACCTGGTCACGAAGCTGTTTGGTTTTCACACCGTACACAATGGGGTTCATCATGGGAGAAAAGAGGAGGTAGAAAATGGCCAGCAGGATGCTTACATGCGGAGCGATGACTTGCAGCCCCAGCCCAAGAATAATTGAGGAAAGGATCACTGGTGTGTAGAGCACTGAGACGGTGCAAAGGTGGGAACCACAGGTGCCAAAAGCTTTGAGCTGCTGTTCCTTGGTTGCCAGGCTCAAGACAGCCCTCAGGATCTTGACATATGATAGGCAGATGAACATCAGATCCAGCCCTATGATGAAGACAACTAGGATGATCATATAGATATTACTGAAACTGGTGTCAGCACAGGCCAGCTTCATCAAGGCCAAGTGCTCACAGTAGATCTGGGGGATGACGTGGGACCCACAATAGGGCATCCTCCGGAGGATGAATGGCAGAGGGATTGTTAGCAGAACAGCACGAGCCACAGCTGCTAGCCCTGTCTTTGCTATCACTGAATTGGTCAGGATGGTGGGGTACCTGAGGGGGTTGCATATGGCCACGTACCTGTCGAAGGCCATGGCCAGCAGCACACCAGACTGCATGATGAAGGACGAGTAAAGGAAAAACATCTGCACCAGGCAGGTGTTAAAGCTGATCTCCCTGGAATTAAACCAGAAGATGCTCAGGATTTTTGGCCCGGTAGCTGTGGATAAAACCAGGTCGATGACGGCCAACATGGAGAGGAAATAGAACATGGGCTTGTGGAGGGAAGGCTCTGTCTTGATAACATACAAGAGGGTGCAGTTTCCTAGAAGGGCCACGCTGAACACTGAGAAGAAGAGGATGGAGATCCAGAGGTGCAGAGCTTCCAGTCCCAGGATCCCCGTCAGGAAGAACACGGATGGATCAGAGTCTGTGCCATTGGACCCTGACAGGTTGTCTTGTTGTGTCATCTTTTGCAAGTCTCACATCAATGTCTTTCCTTTCAATAAAACATAACACATGGAATGAACAGACCCTGTAAATTAAATACATATGAGGGGCCAATCTCAGCTTTGGAAAAAGCTAACTGACCTCTTGTGGAGTTCATCAGACATGTTGCCATAACACTAATCACACAAACCCTTATATTTTTCTGTGCAAAATCATTTAGCGTTTTTAGAATGTTATTACAGGTCATGAGTAATGAACCCCACTTGGTTACAAGTATCCTAACAGGTGTACCGTTCTACTAGGAGATGCACATTGTTTAGTGTCCATTCTGCTATGAAGTACCCAGTCTACCTGGCCACAAGGCACATGCTTTAAGCCTAGAAATACCTGGCATGTGAAGCTGCATGTAGCAAGATGTTCCAAGTACCTTCAGAAGCATACTCTGGGTATTCAACCTGTATATCCATGGTACAGCGGGGAACATGCCTGAGTGGTGCTATTTTGATCTCAGCATTACCAAGGGTTCATCTACACAGCAAGTGGCAGCGTGTGGCAGCAAGTCTCATTGTTAGTACCTCACTAAAACAAGCTGTGTAGACGCTGTAGCTCAAGTTCGGACTCTGAGCCTCAACGTCTACCCAGCTATTCTTAGTGTAGTGCCCCCAGAAGCACCAGCCTGCGTCTGTCAACCCGAGCTGTGAAACTATCCGCCGCTCGCTGTGTAGACAAACCCAAAGAGCCTGTGAGTGTGATCCCGCTCTCATTGAAGTCAGGGGGAGAACTCCCCACCAACTCCCCGGATAACTGAGCTGTTCTTTTTAGCTGACAAATCTGAGGAATTGTCCCAGGTATCAATAGAGGTGTTTTTGGAACAAACTGATACATTAAATAGTAATAAGGCACCAGGAACAGCTGGGTTGATGCAGGAATTCTGAAGGAACTCAAATATCAAATTGCAGAGCTACTAACTGTCGTATGTGACCCATCATTTAAATCAGGCTCTATACCAGATGACTGGCAGATAGCTAATGTGATGCCAATTTTTAGAGAAGGTTCCAGAGGTGATCCTGGCAATTGCAGGCCAGTGAGCCTAACTTCAAAACCAGGCAAATTGGCTGAAACAATAGTAAAGAGCAGAATTATCAAACATATAGATGAACAAGATCTGATGGGGAAGAGTGAACCCGGTTTTTGTAAAGAGAAATAATTCCTCACCAATCTAGTAGAATTCTTTGAAGTCAACGGAAGGGCCAAAATTCATGTGCTGTGTATGTAAAAACCTGACAAAAGCCAAAAGTCCAGAATCTGGTCAAGAGGTTCAGAAGCCTAGCGAACAGTGAACCATAATGGCTAAGAGAAGCGGAACAAACAAGAGACAATCTTGCTTTTTTACTAAGATAAGCATGGTCAGCAAAATCCCAGGAGGAAGCAGTAACTGCGGCCTTTATCTGAAGCTGCAAACAGACCAAAGAAGCGAGAGAGGCCCTATGTTGGAATCTGAGTAGTCTCCTTTGCAAAAACAGATAGCCATGCTCTCCCTGAATACAAGCTTTAAGGTCATGGAGAGCTCCAAGCATGTCAGTTTCAGATATGAAATCCTCCTTCCTCCCATAACGTCTCCTGGAGGAGGAGTGTATTGGTGAGAAAGGTATCAAGTCTTGATATAAAGACTTCAAGTGATCACGATCCAACCACATCCCTCGCTAAGTATCAGAGGAGTAGCCGTGTTAGTTTGTATCCCCCAAAACAACAAGGAGTCCAGTGGCATGTTAAAGACTAACAGATTTATGCGGGCATAAGGTTTCATTGGTAAAAAAAAAAAAAGTCACTCCATGCATCTGAAGCAGTGGATTTTTTTACCCACGAAAGCTTATGCTCAAATAAATATGTTAGTCTTTAATGTGCCACCATACTCGTCGTTTTTATCCCTCGCTAAGTTGTTCCAAATGCTAGTTCGCTTTGCTCTACGAATGTGCACCTTGTTTCTAGCCTAAATTTGTCCATTCTCAGCTCCCAGCCAATGGATCTCATTTCGCCTTTGTCTGCTAGATTAAAGAACCTTCTACACTCAGAAATCCCTTCCCAGCTGTGGACTTAAAGACTGTGATCAAGTTACCTCTTAACCTTCTCTTGGATAAACTAAATAGATTGAGCTTCTTCAGTCTCTGACTATAAGCTACATTTTTCAGATCTGAAATCATTCTTGTAGCTCTTTTCTGAACCCTTTTCAATTTTTCAACAACCTTTATGAAGTGTGGACACCAGACCTAGAAACAATGTCCAGTGAGGTCGCTCCAAGCCGTACACCTCTCTATTTCCGCTCCATATTCCCCTGCTTATACGTTCAAAGAGGGCATTTGTTCTCTCCATCACCACACCACACTGGGACTTCATCTACAGCTAGTTACACATCATGACTCTGAGTTCTTTTTTGAGTCAGTGCTTTCTAAAACAAAGCCCCCCATCTTGTGATCTATGGCCTTTGTTCCTCAATGTAGGACCTCACATTTCATTGTAATCAGCTGCACGTTGTTCAAGTGAGCCCAGGTTAGCAAGTGATTGAGATTGTGTTATAGGACTGCCCTGTCTTAATTACTTGTCTCTTTGATGAAACATATGTCCCCTAGACTGAAATCTCCTATGATAACACAGATACACTGTAAAGATTCTCTCACAATGCAATTGTACAAGGGGAGAGAACTATGTCTGTGTGTGTAACCCGAATATCTCTGATTTTTGGAATACTCAGTGGCTTCTTCACATAGTTTTTTTGTTTTTTGATGGAATTAAATAGTTCGCTTCTAAATGACCAACTCTGCTCTCTGCTCAATCTGCTTTCACTTATACAGGTGGAAATCTACGATCATTCCAGTTTTACATGAGTGTGACTGACAACAGAATTGGCCCAAAGCTTTCCATTTGCTCTAAAAATCCCATATTTAGAAAGATCCTTGACTAGCTTTAATATAAACTGCCCCAGCTCACCTGAACCCTGGCTGTGTCTTCTCCCCTCTCAGCACAGGCTGAAGTCAGGCTGCAGGTTTCTCCACTCGGCCGGGATCCTTTGGGTGAGAGTATTTATACCTCCTAATGACACCCTGCTGACTTTACTCCCCAGGTGGGAGCTGAGACACTTGGCTTATTATAGTGGCACATTTGGTTTGGCACCTAGGGAGTCCCAGCAAATGGTGAATGGAGATTAACCCATTTCTTTCCCACTGGGTGGCTGTTCATATTGACAGCTACATGAAAAGTGTGGGCCAAACCTTCCAGAAATGTCCAAATCCCCCCAACCGATGTGCACCCCGGGGATTTACATACCTAAACTGGGCAGTGTAAAAGTGCACACACAATGTACAGGACTCCACCCTGGGTGTTAGGTCTCTGCTCCGACTTGAATAGGAAGACAATTGAACACTGGTTTGGGAAAGAGCTGGATAAGGACATCTCACATGTACACGGCCCCTTTTATCCAGAACATCCCTCTGAACCTCATTCTAGACAGACCCACTCACCCATGGCAGACATGCAGCCAGCTCTGGGATGAAACATAAGCAGCAGCACTACACAAGTGCAGTTGCTATCACTTCCTCTGTGGGTAGGAAGAACATAGTTGGTATCAGAGACTTGGTGGGATAATATGCATGACTGGACTATTCTTATAGAAGGGTACAGCTTGTTCAGGAAGGACAGGCAGGGAAAAAGGGACAAGTTGTTGCCTTATATATTAAAAAAGTATACACTTGGACCCCCTAGTCTCTGTTTGTCAGAGGGGGGTGATGGATGGCAGGAGAGAGATCACTTGACCATTACCTGTTAGGTTCACTCACTCCGGGGCACCTGGCATTGGCTTCTGTCAGTAGACAGGATACTGGGCTGGATGGACCTTTGGTCTGACCCAGTACGGCCATTCTTATGTTATTATGTTCTTATGAGTTTGAGATGGAAATAGGAGACACAGTTGCTGAAAGTCTTTGAGTAAGGATAAAAGGGGTAAAAAACAAGCGTGATATTATGATAGGGGTCTGCTGCAGACCACCTAACCAGGAAGAAGAGGTAGATGAAGCTTTTTTAAAACAAGTAACAAAATCACCTCAAGCTAAGGACTTGGTGGTGATGGAGGACTTCAACTACCTAGACATCTGCTGGAAAAATAACACATCAGGGCACATGTTATCCATGAAGTTCTTGGAATATATTGGAAACAATTTCTTATTTCAGAAGGCGGAGACAGCTGCTAGAGGAGAGGCTGTTCTAGATTTGATTTTGACAAATAGGGAGGAACTGGCTGAGAATTTGAAAGTGGAAGGCAGCTTGGGTGAAAATGATCATGAAAAGGTAGAGTTCATGATTCCAAGGAATGGTAGGAGGGAGAACAGCACAATAAAGAAATGGATTTCAAGAAGGCAAACTTCAGCAAAGTCAGGGAATTGTTGGTAAGATCCCATGGGAAGCAAGTCTAAGGGGAAAAACAATAGAAGACAGTTGACAGTTTTTCAAAGAGACATTATTAAGGGCACAAGAGTAAATTATTCCACTGTGTAGGAGAGAGAGGAAGTATGGCAAGAGACCACCCTGGCTTAACCAGGAGATCTTCAATGATCTAAAAATCAAAAGACTCACACAAAAAGTTGAAATTAGGTCAAATTTCAAAGGATGAATATAAACAAATAACACAAGAACATAGGAACAAAATTAGAAAGGCCAAGGCACAAAATGAGATCCAGCTAGCTAGAGACATAAAAGGTAACAAGAAAACATTCTACAAATACATAAGAAGCAAGAGGAAGACCAAGGACAGGGTAGCCCCATTACTCAATGGGGATAGGTGTGTGTGGGGGGAATAATAACAGAAAATGTGGAAATGGCAGAGGTGCTTAATGACGTCTTTGTTTCGGTTTTCACCAAGAAGGTTGGTGGTGATAAGACTTCTAACATAGTGAATGCCAGTGAAAATGAGATAGGATCAGAAGAGACTAAAATATGAAAAGAACAAGTTAAAATTACTTCGACAAAGTAGATGTCTTCAAATGACCAGGGCCTGATGACATGTATCCTAGAATACTCAAAGAGCTGACTGAGGAGATATCTGAGCCATTAGCGATTATTTTTGAAAAGTCACAGAAGACAGAGGACATTCCAGAAGACTGGAAAAGGGCAAATACAGTGCCCATCTATAAAAAGGGAAATAACTTCTGTACCTGGAAAGATAATGCAGCAAATAATCAAGCAATCAGTTTGCAAGCATCTAGAAGATAACAAGGTGATAAGTAACAGTCAGCAGGATTTATCAAGAACAAAAAGTAAAATGTTTCAGTCATTTTCTACGTGGGTTCATTTTTCACTAACCTCCTAGAATGTTCTGGATCTTTGTAGAATCTCATGGAGCCTCCCAGACTCTCTGAGAATTACATTTTCTTTAAACCTCCTAGAATGTTGTCAGCCAGGCCCTTGCATGTAGATAAGGGATGTTGCCCAATGTTGGTGGACTGTTCCGTTTCATTTATTTTCAAATTATCCCCCTTTCCTTCTGCTGCTTTCTCCATATCCGGAGTTCATTAGAGATCCGGCCCAGAGGCCCTTCCCCCTCCGCAGAGAGTCAAGAATGTTCTATACAGGAAAATATTTGGAATAATTGATATTTTAGAGCATTTTAAAAGGATTCCCTCTGGACAGAAATACCCTCCCTCCCCGGTGTTAGGCATCTCTCCTGAGTCCCCATTCTCAAGGCATATCACATGTCCCAACGTGGATTGACAGGAGCATCCCATCATGTTACCATCCATCAAAAATTAAACATGACGTTGGATGGACAGTAGAAAACCAGTGAGGACAGTAATGAGATGAGAGAAGACAGGCTATGAGTGCCTTGGGTTATTCTCATGTGTGTTACAAGTGGAGCATTTCTACTTCCAAAAAGTCTTATTTTCGTAGCACTGGTTTCCGTGTGACAAATGCGGACAGCTGGTCTGGGGATATTTCCATTGGTCAGGCCTAAATCCTGTGGAACTAGCTGACGATATTCATCAGAGTTTAAACGGCCGAAAAAAGGGAGGGGGCAGAATGCCATTGAAGCAAAGAACAAAAAAAAGGCCACCCCAAGCACGTGCTTCCTTTGCTGGTCCCTAGAGCCGGCCCTGACTGCATTTCATATGACGATGATAGGGCTAGAGAACAGAGAACTTACCCTAGGAGGATGAATGGAGTTTTGTTCACCTCATTCTTAAATCCACTGAGTAGGAGTGTGCTGAGATGCTGGTGCATAGGGCTGGGGGGTGGCAGAGAGAGAAAGGCTTTCTCGTATCTTCTAATTCCAGCTTTGGTTTCACCCCTTTCCATATCCCTGGTGAGCTCTGCTGAGACACCCTGTGCAAATATCAATATTAATGAATAATAACAACAAGAACTAGTGCAATGGGCCTTGTATGCAATCAGTGTTCCCACAGTTTCCAAACGTCACGTTTAATCATTTCATTTTTCATGGTGATGGTGCTTATTTTGCACTATACTGTTTCTCTCTTAAAATTGTCTTTAACACTGTCATGAAACAGACATAAAGGTGAGGAAGACACAAGAAACAGGTAATAGAAATGTTTGAGACAAGGTGACATTACAGTTGGAAGAAGGAGACTGTCAGTACATTGTTAAGAATTTTTAAAATAGCTTTTGAGTAACTTGCAACAATGAGATTTACTAAAAAACATCCCTGACCAATATAGGGGAGCATTTCAGTGTTGTCTTTTGCCTTCCTTTCACAAAATAGCCAAGGTAGGTTTTCCGTAACTGCTGAAGTAAAGTCATAAGATATGGTGGAAAGATAAAATATACATTGCAGGGAAAATTCTGCACTAGAACACACACAGCCGCTGGAGTCAGCAGCAGCCACACTTGGGCAGCTTTTCAAGGCTAACAGATATGCAGATATGCAGATTGATGCTAGATGGTTGGAAGGAGGGATGAGTGGAAGAATGGAGGGATAGATTCATGTGTAGAACTTGGCCTGTGAGTGGGGACCAGTCTTTTACCAGGTGTTGCTGGGAAAAGGAGCACTGGTGATACTCAGTGTTAAGGATGAGCCAGTGGGATGGGTAAAATGAGTGATGATCTAAACTTTCATCCCCCAGCTGAGATCAGAATTAACTTCCACTAAAAATAATTACTTGTGTTCATGGCGATTCTGTTCTTGCGGGTCTTGGTCAACCTTGCTGGAAGGATGGAAGCACCAGAAGGTTCATGAGAGAGCGTCTTCCTGTGTGATTTCCAGCCTGAGAGTCTCCAAGGTTCCTTTTACATCAGAATCCAAAGCCTGGGTGCCTATCTGAACCTTCTGAGTCTCATTCATTGTTGTTCAGCATCCCACGCTGTGGGGGTCAAAGCCCAGCCCGGAGTCTCTTTGGATAGAATGGTCTCAGCACCCGGACCCTGATCTGCTTGGTCTTCATGCCATATATGATGGGGCTCAGCATGGGTGGCACCAACACATAGAGGTCTGCCAGAAGGATGTGGATGTGCGCAGGGATGTTATGGCCCCAGCGCTGTGTGTAGAAGGAGAACAGCCCCAGGATGTAGAAGACCAGGATGACGCACACATGGGAGCCGCAGGTGCTGAAGGATTTCAGGCGCGAGTCCCTGGAGGAGAGGCTTAGGACAGAAGGGTGTAAAGCGCATCTTCTTGTGGGGAGGGGTAGGTGGTGGGTGAGCCGTGTGGGAGCGCTGAATCAGCATTCTCCCCAGGCCTCATCCCTCACTTTCGGGGCAGCATTTATCAGTTGTGGGGCTACCCATGGAGGAGGCAGGATTGCAAGCACCCTGGGTGGTAGCAGCCATCTTCTGGATGGACCTTTGTCCTGCATTATGCCATGGAAACCGGCGTCTCTTTTTTTGAACCCAGTTTGACTTTTGGCCTTCACAGCATCCCCTGCCAACATGTTCCACAGGTTGACTGTGCGTTGTGTGAAGAAATATGCCTTTTATTTGTTTTAAACCTGCTGCCTGTTAATTTCATTGGGAGACCCCTCGTTCTTGGGTCATGTGAAGGGGTAAATAACACTTCATGATTCACTTTCTCCACACCAGTCCTGGTTTTATAGACTCTACCATATCCCTCCCTGAGTCATCTCATTTCTGAGCTGAACAGTCCCAGTCTTTTTAATCTCTCCTCATATTTTTTTATTAAGTTTTTTTAGAATTTATTAGTATTTTTAGTTTGAGCCTCTATTATGGTGTTTTTAAATAACTTCCCTGCAGCTTGCAGGAATTGGTGACTGTTACCTTTAATGAAGTTTAACTAACTTCCTCATTTTCCTGTTACTGGCATTAAGTTATCCCCTGCTTAGCGTTGATACACCCACTGGTTCCCAGCATTGTACCACATCTGGCCGGGTATCATAAAGCACCTTCTGATGCATGTTCCACCCAAGATGTTGTGTCACCGGGGTGCTGTCCTAGAGCCAGTTTCTCCTTGTGTCCACGGCTTCACTGTCTCCTTATGAAGGCACATCCCCCTCCCCCATGGGACTCCCATCACAGCCCCTTCCCCGCACCCGCTGTATTAGACACTCACAAGAGGGAGAAGCAGGTCCTGTCCTTGGAAAGCAGGATGCTCCGAAATAGCTCATCCCTTTGGCCTGTTTGGGGTCACTTCCCACAGACTATCCCCTTGGCCTGGGCAGAAAATTCCTTTCCTATCTCTCCCTGTCTCCCGCCTGCCCCTTGTACCTCAAAGGCAGGGAGTCTTATCTCTGGTGTGCTGTGGGTCACGTTTGCCCTTGTCATGTGCCCTGCAACTACAGCTCCAAGCTGCAAAGGGCCAGGGCCTTTCTGGCCTGCCCTGGGGCATGAACACACGTCTGCTCAAGGACCAGCACTTTGCTCTAGGTTCCCAAACCTTACACGGCCTCTGAGATAGAGCCATTGTTGGGTGCGCTCCTCCCCTCCCATCCAGGATTGCACGGACCACGTCCCCTGTCTCTGGCAAGCACTTAATAGCCCTGTGGCAACTAGTTGCCAGCTGTTGATTACATGGAACTGTAATAAGGAAATATTCATGTATTATTAGCTACTGATAGCCAGAACCAAAGCGAAGAGCCAGTAGCAGCGTGTGACCAGTCAGTGCCGTATGGACACAGCTTAGGAACGAGGCCTGTTGATAAACGTGTGCAGTTTATGCCGTGTCGTCACAGCCGGATTGGGCCCAGGCTATTAGAGAGGCCAGGGGAGGGAGGGAATATATTTTACTGGACCAATGTCTGTTGGAGAGAGAGAGAGACACACAGAGCTCTGTGTGGCCCAGAACCTGGTCTCTCTCACCGACAGAAGTTGGTCCATAAAAGATATTCCCTCCCCCACCTTGTCTCTCTGCGCACAGTTTAGACAGGTTTGACTGTGGGTTCCAGTCACTCCCCACAGACAACTCTTTGGACCCTTGCGTAGCTGATGGCATCTCATTCACTCTGTGTGCAAAGTAATTGCAAGTTTTTTTAAACAGGTTTTAAACAGGTTGGCCCTGCTTTGAGCAGGGGATTGGACTAGATACCTCCTGAGGTCCCTTCCAACCCTGATATTCTATGATTCTATGGTTCTATGATCAGACTAGAGCAGCGCAGCTTCACCTGCGCTGGGAGAGGGAGTCTGAGTAATGTCATTGCCAGCAGGGGTGCCAGCGGCTGGGCAGAGCTCCGTTTGCAACTCTCAGACCCTCTCTCCAGCGTGCAACAAGCTGGAGTGGCGTGGCTTCCCCTGCTGTGGGAGAGAGAGATTGAAGGCTGCACATGTCAGGGCACCGCAGGCAGCCCAGCCCAGGAACATTGTAAAAAAAAAAATTGGGGGGCACCACTTTTTGGTGCCCCCAAATCTTAGCACCCTAGGCGGCTGCCTAGTTTGCCTAGTGGTTGCACCGGCCCTGCCTTCAGCTATGGATCCTCCAGTAGAAACCAAGAGAGACCAGTAAAAATCTACCCAGACCAGAAAACATCAAGAGAGAGGAGGAGAAAGACCAGTTCAAGGATTCCTATGGCGTCTACTGGAATTTCCACTTGGAATGAGAAATCCCCCAAATTTTGGTCCCAAGCTTAAAATCAACCAAGTCTTTTTGAAGGTTTTGAAAAGTCAAGGGAACTCCATCCCACTGAATTGTTTTCACTGCACCTCATCCCTTTGGGGATCCAGCTAGAAATGGAAGCGGAAGAGCTGATATCCCACAAGAGTGGCTGCCTTGCCAGACTGGCAGGTGGACTGTAGCCAGGAAGTGCTAGCACTGCCGTGAACCTGCCTCTTCTTAGGGTACATCTACACCACAAACTCCCCTCCCCTGGGGAGCAAGTCCTAGAGCCTGGGTGAATTTACCCGGGCTCATGGGTCAGGGCTAAAAACACCAGTGTAGCCATTTCTGCTGGGGCTGCACGCGGGGCTCTGAAACCCAGTGAAGGGGGAAGGCTGGAGCCTGGACTGTCTGAGCGGGAACATTTTTGCTGCTCTTTTGAGCACCATGGCCTGAACCCCCAATTGACCTGGGCTCTGAGACACTGCCATGTTTTGTTTTGTTTTCAGTGTGGACTAATTTATAGTTAAGAGGATCCACTAGTTGCACCAAATGTCTCCCCATTTGTCTGCCTTGATCACAGGGTTATTGAATGCCTCAGGGGTGGGTGGGGCTGGAATGAGGTGAGATTTCGTCTCCTTAGGAAGTTTACCGCACCCGGGAACTGAAATACAGACACAGATTTGAATCTCTGGCGGCGTCTTTTCCTTACATGTGTCTATAGCACCTAGCGTTGTGGGGCTCGGTTTCCAGGCTGAGGCCTCTGAGCACTATGACAGTGCAACCTCAAAATTATAACATAAGGCGGCCGGCTACGGAGTAACTATCTATGGGGCTGTATTGTCTTTTTGAACTCCTAAGGCCTCTTCCTGTGTGTGGCGTTCAGTGGCTGGCTTGTATTTGTAGTGATTGCGGACTGTTAAATATTCAACCAGAAAGCAGCTGAAGTTGACTTGTCTGGCCAGGGTGACCCTCTTGCGTAGCCACAGGAGGTACTGTGGGCATTAATGGACTCCCTGGGGTGGATACAGCCTCCTAAGGGAAGTAGTGGAGGGTTCATTGCTTGAGTTATTTAAAACGAGACTGGGCAAAGCACGGTGCGATCTACTGTAGTGCTCAGTTCTGCAATGGCTGAGGGATCATGGTCTAGGAGGATCCAAAATTGGCTTTTCTATCTGTCATTCCCAAGAGGCAGGGACAGCTTCTTTTCTCCCAAGTCGGAAAAGAAAGAGTTAACTCTGTCTGCCAGAGATGGGTGTAGAGGAGGAAGTGGAAGCTGAGATTCCCAGCTGAATGGTGAGACCCCCTTGCAGGGAGGAGGTGAGTTCTCTCACCGTGACTATAAATCCACCCAAGGCAGGCGGCTGGGAGAGCGTGTGGAGCTGACTCAGCCGGTGAGGGAGAGCGAGGCCCTAGGACAGGAAGGAGCACTGCGGGGTTCTGGTGAGTTTGCCCACAGAATCTGATGCATGTGGGCAAAGGAATTGGGCTGGTCTGTACCATCGAGGGATCTGAAGCAGAACCTCAGCACCAAACACAGCCATGTTCGGGGCAAGTTCAAAACCGGATCCAAATTCTGCTGCGGTACATTTTAATTTCCAATTTCATCCACGGATTCGAATTGTGCCCCACCTGATCCAGTGTGGGTGCCTATCGCTAGGCATCCATGGTCTATATTTAGACTGAATGATCTGAATATCACCTAAAGGAGTGACCTGGTTTTCAATGGGAGCTGATGGGTGTTCAGCACCTCCTATAAATCAAGCTTTGTGCCCAGGCGTGGGTGAAGGTAAATACCTTCAACACCCACGATTGAGACTGTGGTGCTGAGTGACTTTTTTGACGTTTCACAGGCAGATCACCGCTCTGGACTTCAGTGTTGGTCTTAGTGCCTTTGTGTAAAGGTGCTGGATTCCGAAAGGGGTTAGGGAATGGAGTTTAGGTGAAAGCGACAACTCGGATTACACTTGAGGCTTGTTTTTTTAAAAAAAACCTGCCCTTCCTTTCTGAAGGGATTATTTGCACCTGCAAATAATTTCCCCCACAAATCAGGTGTATAGCGGCCTCCATGCCTACATTCCTGTTGGCAGATCATTGAGGGTGCAAACAAAGGTGGAAAGCCCTTAGAGCTAATGATGGGATAGGAACCAGGAGCCATGTGTTAAAATTCCTCCACCAAATGATTGGGAAGTTTGGGGTGATTTTGTACATTCTCTAGATATTGAGAATTATTGACCTTCAGATAGCACTCAGAATGTGCAAGGCACTATACAGACACACACACACACATGCACAAGAACACACAGATACTTTTCTTCATCAACATTAAGCCCTCTCAACGAGGAGTCCTTGTGGCACCTTAGAGACTAACACATTTATTTGGGCATAAGCTTTCATGAGCTAAAAAGCTCATGCTGAAATAAATGTGTTAGTCTCTAAGGTGTCACAAGGACTCCTCATTCTTTTTGCTGATACAGACTAACACGGCTGTTGCAAGGTTCAATAAAGGATGAGTCCGGGTGGAGTGGTAAGAGGCGATTTATTCGGTTACAGCATCCAGACTACTTGTTCCTCTCTGTCTCGCGACCAACAGAGTGAGCCTCGAATTCTGGTTACAGTATCTTTTATCTGCAGAAGCAACAAAGAGTCCTGTGGCACCTAAAAAACTAACAAAAATATTGAAGCATAAGCTTTCGTGGGCGAATACCCACTTTGTTGGATGCATGCCACATTTAGGGAAATGTGATCACCATGAAGTAAAAGAGATTGGCTAGTAGCTGTATTGGGTAGCTTCGGCCTAAAGGACACTACTCGTAATGCGATTGGCTAGTAGCTCTGCGGTGAGGCAAGGGCCGTATTGCATTGCTATGTGGCGAGGGGCTGTGTTGCTTTACTATGAGGCAAGGGGCTTCATGGCTTTACTCTCTTCCTGTTAAATGGGGGGGTTGCTTGTGGGGAACCATGAGGGCAGACTCTTATGCCTGGATCCTGTCCCCAGCTCCCTGCGGGCCCAATCCAGCACTGAGACCTCCTCCTGTTCCCGCACCTACAACTGTTACCACGCTGAATGAATACCTCTGGAGGAGAAGATAAAGGAATACACACCAAAATATGGACCATTTTTTCCTATCATTATATGCATCTGTTATGTTAAATACATGACATTTCCTCTACCCAGTGGTCCATTGTTCCTTGGCTGAGTGAGTCTTGAGGATGGGGGTGAAGCAGGAATGAGGAGCGAGCCTGACAGAAGTGGACACAATGCCTGTTGAAATAATACAGTGGTAGATTTTTAAGGCCAGAAGGGTCCCTTATGGCCATCTAGCCTGATCTCCTGCATATCACAGGCCAAAGAAGCCACCCAACGATTCCTGCAGGCACTCCAGTAACTTGTGATTGAACTAGAAAATCTCTCTGAGAACATCCAATCTCTACTGAAAGACCCCGAGCCAGGGAGAATTTACCACAGGTGTGGATGGATCCCTTGAATTGGTTAATTCAATCCTAGTTCCAATAGCCCAGTTGCATCTTATTCAGTTTCCACTCTGAAGGCTTCAACTTCCAGCTACTAGAACTTGTTATGTCTTTGCCTGCCAGATTCTAGAGACCTACCGTAGGTAATATATTGTCACTTTGTACTTACACCCCTTCATCCAGGCTTTTGTTAATTTGGTTGCCTCGATATTGACCACCCAACCAATATTTATATCAGAACATGTCATCCATACCCAATGGAGTTGCACCCCATGAGCAAGAGCGGAGGGCAGCACCTCACATGTGTATAGTGTCTGTTCATCCCATCTCCTTTGTTTTATTGACAGGACAGACCTTGTGGTGAAACTTGCCGAGGATGCTTCTGCTGGGCAACCTGTCAGGGTCCAACAGCTCAGGCTCTGATCCATCCGTGTTCTTCCTGACGGGCATCCCAGGGATGGAAGCTCTGCACTCCTGGATCTCCATCCCCTTCTTGTCAATGTTCACCATGGCCCTTCTAGGAAACTGCACCCTCTTGTATGTTATCAAGACAGAGCCCTCCCTCCACCAGCCCATGTTCTATTTCCTTGCCATGCTGGCCATCATCGACCTGGTTTTATCCACAACCACCATGCCGAAAATCCTGAGCATCTTCTGGTTTAATTCCAGGGAGATCAGCTTTAACGCCTGCCTGGTGCAGATGTTTTTCCTTCACTCGTTCTCCACCCTGGAATCTACTTTGCTGCTGGCTATGGCCTTCGACAGGTATGTGGCCATCTGCAACCCCCTGAGATATGCCACCATCTTGACCACTTCAGTGATAGCAAAGATCGGGCTGGCGGCTTTGGCCCGGGCTGTTCTGCTAGTGGTCCCCCTGCCCTTCCTCGTCAGGAGGCTGCCCTACTGTGGGTCCCATGTCATTCCCCATTGCTACTGTGAGCACATGGCCGTTGTGAACCTGGCCTGTACTGACACCAGTTTCAATAATCTCTATGGGATCATCATAACTGTCTTCATTGTGGGGCTGGATCTAATGTTCATCTCCCTATCATACATCAAGATCCTGATGGCTGTCTTAAGCCTGGTTTCCAAGGAAGAGCAGCTCAAGGCTTTCAGCACCTGTGGCTCCCACCTTTGTGCCATTTTAGTATCCTACATCCCTGTGGTCCTCTCCTCTACAATACACAGGTTTGGGCGCCATGTTGCTCCGCACGTACACATCTTGCTGGCCAATTTCAACCTCCTCTTTCCTCCCATGATGAACCCCATCGTGTACGGGGTGAAAACCAAACAGATTCGTGACCGTGCGCTTCTGCTGTTCCGAGGGAAAAGCTTCTAGGCTGAGCAGGAGGGGACTGCTGAGTAATCAGGAAGCAGAGGATGTAGGAGAGGTTTTCTGAGTGAATTATACAGAATTCCTGTGGGGGCTTTGTGTACACTGCGATGGGAACTCCACCTCCAACTCACAGGGAGCAATACACCGTCCCCCACACGAGGTTAGCACTGCTGGCTGGAAGGTGATCTTGGCCATGACCTTGTTCTCACTTGGCCCCGTGTGTGGAGTGTGAAGGAGTGTAAAGGGGAGTGTGAAAGATCCTTGCACATTATCTTGCTTTGCTGGACCATCTGGCCTTTATTACTGACACACCCAGCCACAGCCACGGATGTGCATGCTGCAGGAACAAATGCTGTATCTGCCCCTGAAGTTCAGTCACCTCTGAGATGCAGCAACAGACTAGGGGCCATTTAGGCCCCAGAAGAAGAGCTGAGTTCTGGGCTCTTCTGTCCCAAATGTGCCACCATGGAAGCTGCTGGCTCCCAACGTTTTCTTTCTTTGTTTTTTTTTTCTTTTGAAATCTGGCCTTAGTTGTGGTGTCTGGACATTTGAGAGTCTGTCCCCAGTGGTTTAACAGGATCACACAGCAGCACAATGCACCTGGTTGAGAGAGGGGGGGCAAGGAAAGGTGTGTTGGCCTCAAAGTGCACTTTGAAACTCCCCAAATCCTCACCAGAGTGATCTCAGGCACAAAGTATTCACAGTTCACATTCTGATAAATAAATAAATGAAACAGAGTATTGTATGTGCGTGTGTGTGTGTGTGTGTGTGAATAAAGTACTCAGGGAAAAGTTTTGCTCTACTTTGCTGTCACTTTTGTCCCTGTTGCCTAATATATGCTGGATAGTAGATAGATATATATCACATACATAATCTGTCTTATCTGCAATATGTATCTATAGTAGTTGTATGCATTAAGTACCTATAACATTAACCACAAATTTAATAAAAAAGAACTAGATGAGTTAAGAAAAGACCTAGATAAATTCATGGAGAATAGTTCCTTCAGTGGCTATTAGCCAGGATGGGCGGGAATGGTGTCCCTAGCCTCTGTTTGCCAGATGCTGGGAATGGGTGTCAGGGAATGGATCAATTAGTATCATAGAATATGAGGGTTGGAAGGGACCTCAGGAGGTCTGTGACATTATTGACACGAACTGTGACAGCTGGCAGGAGCTTCCAAGGATGGATTTTGGAAAGTCTCAGGGTCCAGGGCTCCTTTCCAAAGCTCCCCAAGCCAGCTAGAAGCAAGAGCAGGGGGAGGTAGGTCAGTCCCTCTTCGCTGCACCCAGATGGACCTGGCATGCTCCTGACTGCTAGGCGTGTGGGTGTTACAGATGAACGAGGAACTAGATCCTCCAGGGTGGGACAGCTGAGCACTTTGAGCTGAGGATCTGGGCCGCTTCTGCTCCATTTGTCTCTGCAGGGAGGTTTCCGGAGCAGCTGATACTGTCCTGAGCTTCCCTCCGCGATGCAGAGCTGGAATTGTACGACAGTCGTAGAATCGTCAACCCCCCAGGGTGAGAAGTGACCCAAGGGGTCAGCTTGTCTAGCCCCCTGCCGAGATATAGGGTTTCTTGTATCTAAATCATCCAGGACAGACGGCTCCAGCCTCCTTTGGAAAACCTCCAGTGAAGGAGCTTCCACGAATTCCCGAGGTGTCTGCTCCATTGTCCTCCTGTTCTTACTGTTAGGAAGTTTTTCCTGATATTTACTCTAAATCTGCTCTGCTGTAGTTTGAACCTACTGGCTTTTGTCCTGCTCCCTGTGGTGAGAGAGAACAATCTTTCTCCATCTTTTTTATGGCAGTCTTTCAAGTATCTGAAGACCACTGTCATGTCCCTGTTTAATCTCTTTTCCAAACTAAACATACCCATTTCCGTCAGCCTTTGCTCATGTGGTTTGCATTCCATCCCTTGGGTCATCTTTGTTGCCCACCTCTGGATCCTTTCCAGTTTCTCTACATCCTTCCTGTACATTGATGACCAAAACTGGACACAGAACTCCATATGAGACCTAGCCAGTGCCGAACAGAGCGGTACTATGACCTCCCATGACTTGAATGCTATGTCTCTGCTAATGTAAACCAATATAGCATTTGCTTTTTTGGCAACAGTCTCGCAGTGCTGACTCCTGTTGAGGTTGTGATACACCCCAGCTCCTAGATCCTTCTCAGCAGTGCTGCTGCCAAGCCCAGTTTTCCCTCATTCTTCATTTGTGCATTTGTTTTTTCTTCCCTAAGTGTAGCACCTTATGTTTGTCTTTGTTGAATTTCATTTTTCTGTCTATAGCCCAGTTCTCCAGTTTATCAAGATCTCTCTGACTTTTAGCTCTATCCTCCAAAGTGTTCTCAACCCCTGACAGCTCTATGTCATCTGCACATTTGATCCGTCTCCTCTTCATTCCTACATCCACGTCATCAATGAAGATGTTAAACAAGACCAGATCCAGAATAGATCCGTGTGGCACGTGACTTGATACCGCCCTCCAATCTGACATCATTAACAGTTACCTTTTGTTTGCAGTTGTTTAGCCAATTATGTATCCACTCAATGCTAGTTCCACCAAGCCCACATTTCTCCAGCTTACTCATCAGAATGTCATGGTGGACTGGGTGAAAAGCCTTGCTGAAGCCCAGATATATGATGTCCTCCACATTCCA
>ML677344.1:436837-465928 GCA_007922305.1 Dermatemys mawii | reverse complement strand
TGTCTGCCAGAGATGGGCAGGGAGGAGAAAGTGGAAGCTGAGATTCCCAGCTGAACGGCGAGACTCCTCTGCAGGGAGGATGCAGGTTCTCTCACCGTGACTATAAATCCACCCAAGGCAGGCGGCTGGGAGAGCGTGTGGAGCTGACTCAGCCGGTGAGGGAGAGCGAGGCCCTAGGAGAGGAAGGAGCACTGCGGGGTTCTGGTGAGTTCGCCCACGGAATCTGATGCACGTGGGCAAAGGAATTGGGCTGGTCTGTACCATCAAGGGGTCTGAAGCAGAACCTCAGATCCAAACACAGCCACGTTTGGGGCAAGTTCAAAACCGGATCCAAATTCTGCTGCGGTACATTTTAATTTCCTGTTTCATCCACAGATTCGAATTGTGCCCCACCTGATCCAGCGTGGGCGCCTATTGCTAGGCATCCATGGTCTATGTTTAGATTGAATGATCTGAATATCACCTAAAGGAGTTTCCTGGTTCTCAGTGGGTGCTGATGGGTGTTCAGCACCTCCTAAAAGTCAAGCTTTGTGCCCAGGCGTGGGTGAAGGTGAATACCTTCAACACCCACGATTGAGACTGTGGTGCTGAGTGACTCTTTAGATGTTTCACCTCTCTTGACCTGAGTGTTGATCTTAGCTCCTTTGTGTTAAGGTGCCTGAATTCTGAAAGGGGTTAGGGAATGAGGTTTAGGTGAAAGAGACAACACGGATTACATTTGAGGCTTGTTTTTTTAAAAACCTGCCCTTCCTTTCTGAAGGGATCATTTGCACCTGGAAATAACTGCTCCCACAAATCAGGTGTGTAGCGACCTCCGTGCCTACATTCCTGCTGGCAGATCCTTGAGGGTGCAAACAAAGGTGGAAAACCCTTAGAGCTAATGATGAAGGGGAGCCAAGAGCCACATGTTAAAATTTCTCCACCAAATGATTGGGAAGTGTGTGGTGATTTTGTAAATTCTCTAGAGATTGAGAATTATTGACCTTCAGATAGAACTCAGAATGCACAAGGCACTGTACAGACACACACACACACACACACACACACATGCACACTCAGATACTTTTCTTCATCAGCATTAAACCCTCTGTAATATATGGAAGGGGAGATAAACAAATACAAATGAAAATATGGCCCATATTTTCCTACCGTTATATGCATCTGTTATGTTAGATACATGTACATCAGCTCTCCCTTATGGTCCATTGTTCCTTGGCTGAGTGGGTCTTGAGGATGGGTGTGAAGCAGGAATTGGGAGCAGGCCTTTCAGGGAAGCTGTTCCATACTTGGGAGACACAGACAGGTGAGTTGCGTGTCCCTGGCAGAGTGGAGGGGAGAGGGGACAAACAAGACGAGAACAGAGCAGATCAGTGAGGAGATGGAGCTGGGAAGAGCCTTGAGGATGAGGACAAAGAGCCTGTGGAGGGGTTTCATGCTTTGGAGGTGTGAGAAAGGGCATATGGACCAGAGTGGAGGAGGTTTCCGGAACCAAGGCTGGAGATGACGTGGGGCTGATGATGGAGGGGAGTTGTTGTTGTGTAGATAGAAGGATCAGATCTTAGGGATATAATGGAGGGTGACGTGGCAGGACTTGGACACACCCTGCACACACAGTTCAGAGGGGTCAAAGACATCTGCCAGGTTGTAGCCCTGAATGACTGGGAGGTGGAGGTGTTGTCTGCACTGATAGAGATGGGAGAGAGGAGAGAGCTTGGCAACAAAGGCAATGAGTTCATGCCCTTACTCCCCAGCGTAAGTGAGAGTAGGCTGGGGTCAGGGTGCTTCCTTTGGAATTCAGTCTCTACTCAACCTTGGTCAGAAATACCCGACCATGTTGCAAAACCCGTATCTACCATCCCAGCTTCTCACCTGGGCAAGTGCGGGAGTCATAGGCTGGGTCGCTCTCTGAGGGAGGGAAGGGTTTTGCTAAGTTCTAGACTATTTGGTTTCGGCTGATTTGCTTGATACGTTTTGTGGGCTAGGGCCACTCTGGGTTGTTCTCGCACAAGTGCCTAAAGCTCCAAAACAGCAACATAAATCATTTGAACTCTGAAAGCTGCAGTTGTAAGTGGAGTATGAAGTTCATTGTGTCTCCCCCTAGTGCTTGGGTACCCTGGTGATGGCACTGAAAGAAACGCTCGTGATAGCACAAGAGGTAATGCAAAGGCAGGCAGGGAGAATTGGAAAGTCTTCTGAAGGAAAGGGTTGGTGTCACAGATCTGTGTGTAAAGCTAACTCCAGACCTGACAGAAGTGGACACAGTTCCTGTTGAAATAATAGAGGGGGAGATTTTTGAGAACAGAGGGGTCCGTTATGGCCATCTAGCCTGACCTCCTATGTCTCACACGCCAACGAATCCACCCGATGATTCCCATATGCAATCCAGTAACTTGTAGTTGAGCTAAAACAGCTCTCTGAGAACATCCAATCTCTGTTGAAAGACCCCAAAACATGGAGAACTTACTAGAGCCACGGATGGTTCTCGTGAACTGGTTAATTCAATCCTAGTTCCAATAGCCCAGCTGCATCTTATTCAGTTTCCACTCTGGAGGCTCCAACTTCCAGCCTCTAGAACTTGTTATGTCTTTGCCTGCCAGATTCAAGAGCCCCCCCATAGCTGATATCTTGTCACTTTGTACTTACACCCCTTTATCCAGGCTTTCGTTAATTTGGTGCCTCGATATTGACCACCCAACTAATGTTTGTATCAGACCTTGTCATCCATTCCCAAAAGAGTTGCACCCCGTAAGCCAGTGCGGCATCTCACATGTGTATAGTGTCTGTTCATCCCATCTCCTATGTTTTATTGACAGGACAGACACTGTGGTGAAAATTCCAGAGGATGCTTCTGCTGGGAAACCTGTCAGGCTCCAACGGCTCAGGCTTTGATCCATCCGCGTTCTTCCTGACGGGCATCCCGGGGCTGGAAGCTCTGCACCTCTGGATCTCCATCCCCTTCTTCTCAATGTTCAGCGTGGCCCTTCTAGGAAACTGCACCCTCTTGTATGTTATCAAGACAGAGCCCTCCCTCCACCAGCCCATGTTCTATTTCCTCACCATGCTGGCCGTCATAGACTTGGTTTTATCCACAACCACTATGCCGAAAATCCTGAGTATCTTTTGGTTTAATTCCAGGGAGATCAGCTTTAATGGCTGCCTGGTGCAGATGTATTTCCTTCACTCTTTCTCCACCTTGGAGTCTACTCTGCTGCTGGCCATGGCCTTCGACAGGTACGTGGCCATCTGCAACCCCCTGAGATATGCCACCATCTTGACCAATTCAGTGATAGCAAAAATTGGGCTGGCAGCTTTGACCCGAGCTTTTCTGCTTGTAGTCCCCCTGCCCTTCCTAGTCAGAAGGCTGCCCTACTGCGGATCCCATGTCATTCCCCATTGCTACTGTGAGCACATGGCCGTTGTGAACCTGGCCTGTGCTGACACCAGGTTCAATAACATCTATGGGATCGTTGTAACTGTCTTCATCGTGGGACTGGATCTGATGTTCATCTCCCTATCGTATGTCAAGATCCTGAGGGCTGTCTTAAGCCTGGCATCCAAGGAAGAGCAGCTCAAGGCTTTTGGCACCTGTGGCTCCCATCTTTGTGCCATCTTAGTGTTCTACATCCCCGTGGTCCTCTCCTCTACAATACACAGGTTTGGGCGCCATGTTGCTCCGCACGTACACATCTTGCTGGCCAATTTCTACCTCCTCTTTCCTCCCATGATGAACCCCATAGTGTACGGGGTGAAAACCAAACAGATTCGTTACCGGGTACTTCTCCTGTTTAGAGGGAAACGCTTCTAGGCTGCCCAGAGGGGGCTGCTGAGCGATCAGGAAGCAGAGGATGCAGGCGAGGTTTTCTGAGTAACTTACCCAGCATGCTTGTGGGGGCTTTGTGTATGCTGGGATGGGAACTCTACCTCCGACTCACAGGGAGCAGTACACTGTCCCCTACACGAACTTAGTGCTGCTGGCTGTAAGGTGATCTTGGCCGTGACCTTGTCCTCACTCGGCCCCGTGTGTGGAGTGTGAAGAGGAGCGTGAAGGTTTCTTGCATGTTCTCTTGTTTTGCTGGACCATCTGGTCTTTATTACTGACACACCCAGCCACAGCCAGGGACATGCATGCTGCAGGAACAAATGCTGTATCTGCCCCTGAAGTTCCATCAGCTCTAAGATGCAGCAACACACCATGGGCCATTTAGGCCCCAGAAGAAGTACTGAGTGCTGGGCTCTTCTGTCCTAAATGTTCCACCACTCTTGGGTGTCGACCTTTTTTGTGTGTGTGTGTTGAGGGGTAAGTCTGGCCTTACTGTGGTGTGTGAACATTTCAGAGTCTGTCCCCATTTGTTTAACACTGCCACACAGAAGCACAATGCACCAGGTTGAGAGTGGGGGGTGAGGAAAGGTGTATCTGCTTCAAAGTGCACTTCAAAACTCCCAAAATCCTCAGCAGGGTTATCGCCAGTGTTTGCATATAATCTTGTTTGTCAGCCTGAGACAGAGTTTTGGGGTTGACTTTTTGATACTTGGACCTTGTGCTAATACATGTGAAGAACAGTGAAGAAAAACACTGTATGTTGCGAATCAACCAGTTAGGAGGGGCAAGGGAGATTGGGGGCAGGGAGGCATAAGAAACACTACAAGCCAAAGAAAGGCCTGGCCTTGGCCAAAACGCAACCTCACTCCTTACCCCTCCCCTGGAGCACAAAAGGGGTGGGACGAAGACCCTAGACTCACAACTCTCAAAAACAGAAAATGACAATAAGTTGTACGGGCTGTGAATAGGGGCGTGCACTGCAGGTGTATTTGGGTTTGCTAAGGAGGAGCAGGGGGAATGGGTTATGGGGAATGGGGAATGGAAACGCAAGCAAGGCTCTGCAGCATCAGAGCTGGGGATGGGACACTGGAAAACAGACTCTGCCGCTGTGCAGAGCTATGGGCATGTTTGTTTGGAACTAACCCCAATGAACATCACATTGGGACTTTTGGCACACTTTGGACTCCTGGTTTTCTGCTTTCTGTCTGCGAGACAAGAACCAGGGGAGATGGTGAAGGGAAAGCCCTTGACATCAGGCACAGAGTATTCAAAGTTCACTTTCTGATAATGACAATAGATAAATGAAGCAGAGCACTCTGTGTGTGTGTCTGTATGTGACAATAAATAACTAATAGAGTATTGTTTCCCTGTGTGTGTGTGTGTATGTTAATAAAATACCCAGGAAAAAGTCTTGCTCTACTTTACTATCTCCTTTGTTCTTGTTGCCTAATATATGCTGGATAGCATATAGATAATATCACATTAATAACATGTATTATAGACATCATATAGATACTAGTATGCATTTAGTAACAGGAGGAGTGCACTGTCAGTGTAAGATGACTGCAGAATCACTGCACGGGATGGCTCTTTGGAGACTGGTATCGTATCAGACCTGCGCCATATTAATAAACCTGCCTGACATTGGTTATTTGGGCTCTTGAGAATATTTCATAACAAAACAACGAACAATACAATTTATCAACAATTCCAGACAATTGGAATAACCACCCATCGATATCACTGCAGAGATCCTATGTCTCATTTTTCCCTGGAAAATGTCTGATTTCTGATGCCCTGTGGGGTGGCATAAAGAGAAATAGTCCCTCGGCACTCCATGACATAGCTCTGCTGTGGCTCCCCACCCCTGCCTGAGGCCCTTTCCCCACAGTGCCAGGGCAGCATGGGTGGAGTTTGGAGGACTATAGGGGGCACTGCCCCCCCAAACTGCATAGGTTACTAATGGAAGGGACAATTTAAAGGTTCATCCTCCCCCCTGAACAGTGCGAGTCACAGCCCCCACCCTGGTCAGGTCCCCTCCTAGTTGCAAGACACCCAGCACCGCCATATACAAGTGGGAAGTGGACAGCGATGAGGAGACCTGTGCCAGGAGCCAGCCATCCTGCCGGTGGGGATGATGTCCAGTGATGGTCCCCACCCAGGGCTAGAGGAGACCAGTGTGTCCGGCTGGTGGCAGAGGGCAAAGTGGAGCTGCTGGGTGGTGAGCACGGAGAAGGGGTCAGCCCTGAGAGGATTTGGTTCCCAGGTGGCTGGAGGGTTCATGGCTGTTTCTGCTCTGAGCGGCCACAGCCCATGATCCATGGCTGTTGGGTTCCCTGGAGTATCAGCCCTGCTGCCCACCAGGATCTGGGGCTGGGCAGTGTCACTCTGTTTCCACCTGGACAATGCCCCGAGCTCTTCCTTTGTTCTGGGGTGAAGGTTGGCTGTGAGATGCACCAGGTTACTGGGTGGTGCCTGCGGCAGGGCTGCCAGGTGATGACAGGGTTGTTGCCAGGTGATGACAGGGCTGTTGCCAGGTGATGATAGGGCTGTTGCCAGGTGTCCAGTGTTTGACCAGAATGTCCGTTGAAAAGGAAAACTGTCAGCTGACTTAACACTAGTTACCTGTGTAAGCAGGCTCTGAATGAATGCTCCCCGTACAGCTTGCTGAGAAGGGGAGTGTCTTTGGGTGTATAAATACTCTCGCCCAGTCCTGCAGCTTGTATGTGACTTCAGCATGTGCTGAGAAGGAAGAAGACAGAGCCAGGGTTCAAGTGAGCTGGGGGAGTTTGTATTAAAGCTAATCGGGGATCTTTCTACATATGGGATTTTTAAAGCAAATGGAGATCTTTGGGCCAAATCTACTTTCAGGCATACTGATGTAAAACTGGAATGATTCTGGATTTACACCCGTATCAGTCAGAGCAGAGTGAGGTTGGTCATTTAGAAGGGAACTATTTAGTTCCCTCAAAAAACAAACAAATAAACCAACAATGTGAGGAAATCACTGAGTATTCAAAAAATCAGAGATGTTTGGATTACAGACACAGAGCCATAGTTCTCTCCCTTTCTACAATTGCCTTGTGAGAGACTCTTTACCATGTGTCTATGTTATTATGAGATATTTCAGTCTGGGGGACCTATGTTTCGAGAGACAAGTAATGATTAGGACAGGGCAGTCCTATAAAACGATTTCGATCACTTGCTAACTTGGGTTCACTTGAACACCGTTCAGTTGATTAGAGCTTAATGTGAGGTCCTACACTGAGGAACCAAAACTGTAGATGGGGGGCTATGTTTTAGAAAGCACTGACTCAGAAAAGAACTCGGAGTCATGATGTGTAACCAACTGTAGCTGAGGGCCCATTGCAGTGTGGCGATGGAGAAAACAAATGCCCTCCCTGAAGGTATAAGCAGGGGACTATGGAGCAGAAATAGACAGGTGTGTGGCTCAAAGAGACCATCTCTGGACACAGTTTCATGATCTGGTGTCTACACTTCAAAATGGTTGCTGACAAATTGAAAAGGGTTCAGAAAAGAGCTACAAGAATGATTTCAGAGACTAAAGAAGCTCAGTCTACTTAGTCTATCTGAGAGAAGGTTAAGAGGTGATTTGATCACAGTCTTTAAGTCCATAGCTGGGCAGGGATTTCTGAGTGTAGAAGGTTCTTTAATCTAGAAGACAAAGGCAGAATGAGATCCAGTGCCTGGGAGCTGAGACTAGACAAAGTGAGACTAGAAACAAGGGGCACATTCCTAGAGCAAGGCAAACTAACATTTAGCAAGGAATGTGGTTGGATCACCATCACCTGAAGTCTTTAAATCAAGGCTTGATGCCTTTCTCAGCGACATGCTCTAGCTTCAAGGGACGGGTAGCAAGGCAATAACTCACTGGTGTGATGCCTCCTGCTGGTCGTCTGGGAATTAGCGCTTTTCCAAGCTCAGAGTGCCTCCTGGTGGCCGGTGTCTTGCCTGCCACTGGCCCCCATGTCCCTCCCAGACTCCTGTGCCCCTTTGCTTGGGGTGCTGCCCACACTCTGGGTCTCCCCTCCTAGGGGAACCCTCAACCCTCTAATCCCACCTTCCCTCAGTGGCTACTGCCATTTGTCATCTAACCCCCTCTCACTGGAGCAGACTGCAGTGTAATGGCCACTCATCATTGGCAAGGGGTAGGACCTGCAGCCTTCGCCTATTCTCAGGCTGCCCCAGTACCCTTTGGGCTTAAACAAGGACTGCAGCCTGCGGGTTTACTAGGCAGAGATCCCCAGCTCCCCTTGCCCTATTCTCCAGCCCTGCTCTGCTCTGTTTCAGGAACCTTGTTCTCAGGCAGTCAAGTCCTTCTCCCTCCAAAGCTGGAGAAAGACTCCTCACAGTCCCCGGCCCCCAGCCTTTTTATCAAGGCCAACTGGGCCCTAATTGAGCTGGCCGCAGCTGTGACTGCTTCACCAATCAGCCGAGTTGGCTGTTTTAACTCCTGTTTCACTGGACGGGGGCAGCTGCCCCGCTACGCGAGGTAATGGGCTACATGCAGAACTCACCCGGTGAAATTCTGTGCCCGTTGTTATTCAGGAGGTCAGAGCAGGTGATCAGAATGGTCCCATCATGCCTTGAAATCTGTGGCTCCATCAATATTTGATCATAATTTTTCCCCAGTTAATGAAATAATGATTATTTTTTTCTGCCACCTTCGATAAATATGGTCTGTAGCATCTTGTAATATTGTTTCCCTGTCTCAAAATAGTCTCTGAACCTCTGTTGATTTGGGCTTTTTGTATCAACTGATTTCTTCTCTCCAAAGTCTGTGTTGAATACATATGTACTGCAGCCATGCACCACACTACACCCCTCCTGGTGCACTAGGAATAGGCAGAAAGGGATTCATCTGAATCTCTTCTCTTCTCGAACTGATGGTCTGTCCACCTTTACGGCAGCACGTGGAGAGCCGACACTTCCTGCCCGGCTAGCCTGGGGGTAAACCCCCGTGTGGATGGAGAGACACTGCTTAGACACATACAGGTCTGTGGAACTTTAAGGTCTACACCCTACACAGTTCTCCACACACCCAAGCCGTGCTCCCATACCCACCATTGAGTGTCCCTCCGCCTCCCTGCTGCCGGAGACTTTCCCCTTGGCGGGGGAAGGCTCCAGTTGTGGGTAAAGGCTCCGACGGTGAGGAGCCTTTCCCCACTGCCTCCCCACGGCCAGAGCCCTTCACTGCCACGTGTAGCTACACGCCTGCTTTCCAATGTGATCTGTCACTACACAGACCTCCCGTGCTGAGTGCAGACAAAGTTTCAGGAAGCCATTGCGTAAGTCAGATGTTCTTGGGGAGCCATTTCTAGATTTCCCCAAATCAGAAACAATGTAAGTGGAGCTGTACACTCCTGCAGTATTTCAGTGGAGGGAGGGGGATGCTTCATAGGCCTGGAAGCAGGGAGATTTCGCTGTGAAAATGACTAGATTTTGCACAGAAAAAGAGAACGATTTGTGTGATCAGTGTTTTGTATGGTTTGTTTGAGTTGTTATTGGTGATGAACCCAACAGAAGGTCAGTCCACCCCTTCAAGACCGGAGACTGGCCCCTAATGTGTATTTAATTTACAGGGTCTGTTCATTCCATGTGTTATGTTTTATTGAAAGGAAAGACATCGATGTGACTATTGCAAAAAATGCCACAAGAAGACAACCTGTCAGGGTCCAACGTCATGGGCTCTGATCCATCCATGTTCTTCCTGAGGGGCATCCCGGGGCTGGAAGCTCTGCACCTCTGGATCTCCATCCCCTTCTCCTCAGTGTTCACCGTGATCATTTTAGGAAACTCAGCACCCTCTTGTATGTTATCAAGACAGAGCCGTCCCTCCACAAGCCCATGTTCTATTTCCTCGTTATGCTGGCCGTCATCAACCTGGTTTTATCTTTAGACATCGTGCTGAAAATCCTGAGCATCTTCTGGTTTAATTCCAGGGAGATCAGCTTGAACGGCTGCCTGGTGCAGATGTTTTTCATTCACTCGTTGTCCATGATGGAGTTTGCTCTGCTGCTGACCATGGCCTTTGACAGGTACGTGGCCATCTGCAACCCGCTCAGGTACACCACCATCCTGACCAATTCAATGATAGCAAAGATCGGGTTGGCGGCTTTGGCCTGGGCTGTTCTGATAATGGTCCCTCTGCTCTTCCTCCTCAGGCGGCTGCCCTTCTGCCAGTCCCACGTCATCTCCCATTGCTGCTGCGATCACATGGCCTTGGCGATGCTGGCCTGTGCCAACACCACATTCACTTACATCTATGGGATCACCGTAACTCTCATAATCGTGGGGCTGGATCTGATGCTCATTGCCCTATTGTACGTCAAGATCCTAAGGGCTGTCTTAAGCCTTGGGTCCAAGGAAGAGCAGCTCAAGGCTTTCGGCACCTGCGTTGCTCACCTTTGCGCCATCTTAGTGGTCTACACACCAGGGATCCTGTGCACCGTGATTCTGTATCTTTCATCTTCATCTTGCAATCTGAACAATTTTAAAGCTCTTCCCAAACCACAGAGTGAAAGGTCTGTGCATGCTGGAGTGGGAACGCTGTCACCATTGCAGGGGGTGCAGCACACAGTCCCCATGCGTTCCCTGAACTGTGGTGGTCACCATGGAAGTTACACTGGGCTATGATCCTGCCTCACTTGTCCATCACTCACAAGAGGGCTAGGCCTGCTGACTCCTCTCCTGTAGGGAGGTGAAGTGTCTTACCTGACGTCACCCAGCAGCACTGGTGAAAGAAAGATAAATAACTTACCAGTACAGGGAACGAGCTCCGGACTCCTGGATGGGGTGGGGCCTCAGGTGGAAGGGACGGGGCTGGGGTCAGCCTCTCCTAGCCAGCACTTCCATGACGCCTGGGCCTCTGATGGCAATTTAAAACCGCCAGGCCCTGGGGCAGCAGTCCCTTTCTTCCTGCGCCCCCCTCACCCCCGTTGGTGGCCCTGGGGGGCAGATAGGGGCAGAGATGTTTAAGCACTGTTGTGGCAGCACATTAACGTTGGCTGTGTAGTGGCCAGTACCGGCAGCCACTTCTCACCAATACAGTGTACTGGCCTGTACTGGTCCACTTCCACGTCTGCCCAGCAGCCCAATGACTAAACTAGCTATTGATCTTAGGTCTCTGGAATCCCAGTCCAGTGCTCTAACCACTAAGAACTGCTGCCTCTGTGACAATGAGATTATTTTAATTTTAATAAGATGATTTCCTGGCTTGCAATGCGTGTGACATGGCATTTTCCCCATAGCCAGTTCCCTATCCTATTATCTTTCAATCTAACTGAAGAATCTTGAACAGAACTTCAATACAATTCAGCACTTAATTTTTGGCTGAAATAAGACCCAGCCCAATTCTTATGAAATCAGTGACCCGAAGAACTCTGTATTGCTCGAAAACTCATGTCTTTCACCAACAGAAATTGGTCCAATAAAAGATATTACCTCCTACACCTTGTCTTTCTAGCTCAATGGGAGTCCGTCCATTCACTTCAGTGGGCTCATGTCGGTAATCAGTATGAATTACTTTTTAACCCCTTTCACCCAGAAGGATCTAAAAGTTCTGTGAGAACGGTGGGGCTAATCCTCAGATGTGATGAACTCCCACAATTCTCATTAGCTACAGGGGAAGTTCACTGGTCCCCCTCTGTCAGGCTCAGACTCCATATTTGTGTAGGCTACCCTAGAAAGGGTTTGCCAGGAAGTGCTAATAGATACTAGAAGGGTCCAGTTAGG
The DNA here is from genome assembly GCA_007922305.1 of Dermatemys mawii. Lineage (NCBI taxonomy): Eukaryota > Metazoa > Chordata > Testudines > Dermatemydidae > Dermatemys > Dermatemys mawii. The sequence goes on along the minus strand of ML677344.1, from coordinate 454,353 downwards.
TGGCTTGTTTAAATATATTATGAGTCTTTTCTATCCCGCTTCCTCTTGAAGATTTTTCTTATGATTTTTTCTTGTTGGTTTTTCCCTCTAATATAAATGTAAGCAGTGTCAGGAATGAGATATATTCTGACATCTGGTGGCGAACTATGGGAATTGCAGTGAGCCTTGCAAAATAAGTCTGGGGCCAATCAATTTGCATAGACACACCCACTGCGCCTAGCCTGAGCCCACAGCAGCCCACATGGCCACTTCGGCTGATGAGGGAGCCCCAGTTTCTATGTTATTGGGGCAGGAATGATAAAGTAATGTTACTGTGATTATGTGAATGAAGGACTATGGACATGTACTTGGCCCGTGTTATGATGGAGAGACTCGCCATCATCTAGGTAGCACTCACTGGGCAAGGGCCATGCGTTTTCAGAACACTGTGAGATTGAGAGAGGTGATGGACAGACCTATACCTTTTGGTGAGGGCTCTGTCTGAGGGCCTCCCAGGCCTATTGCACCCTGCCTCTCTCCACTGTGGAATGTCAGAATTGAATTTTGCTTCCATTAGGAGCCTGGTTCCAGGCTGCTGAGCTGACAATTGCTTTGGGCTCACTGATGCACCTGCACTAAGGCTCCCCTACTGTGAGCTGAAATCACTTAAGAGCTGAAATCACCTAAGAGCTAAAGAAATCACTGAGCACTGTCTTAAGTAGGGGGGACCTGGAAAAAGTGCAGAGTGGCTGGTGCAGCAGAGCAGTCTGTGTGTCGGCTAGCAGGACGGCTAGCGGAGTGACTGGTGCAGCACAGCTGTCTGTCGACTAGCGGAGGCGTTGGTGCTGCGGGCAGAGTGACCGGCGTGGCAGAGCTGTCTGTCTGTCACCTAGCAGAGGCGTGGGTGCTGCGGGCAGAGTGACCAGCGCAGCAGAGCTGTCTGTGTGTCGGCTAGCAGAGCAGCTAGCGGATCAACGGGCAGAGCGGTTCGTAGGACAGCCAGTGGAGCGGAGCAGAGCCGATTGCGGTGAGAGCTGCAGCGGAACCTCACGGAGAGGCGGCGCAGTCGGCCTCGGACCACGTAAGGTGCCCCGTGCCCTACCCTCCATCTCCACCCAGGCTGGAGGTAAGACTCTGCCAATTGACTTTTGAACTCTGCACGGACCAAGGACAGAGACTCTTGGGCTGTTGGACTTTTGGGACTATTGAGTGACTTTTTGGGGTGGTGGAACTCAAGAGCCAAAGGGAAGGCCACGGCCTATTTGCTGGGAGGGGGGGGCTTCTGGTTCATGGTCTGGTTTATTAACCTTGTTTGTGGTGTTTCCCCAATATAATGCCACATAGTTTCTCCCTGTTATTAAAAGGCTTTGGTACACTCAGACTCTGTGCTTGCGAGAGGGGAAGTATTGTCTCTTACAGACGCCCAGAGGGGTGGTATATGGTTGTCCCAGGTCACTGGGTGGGGGCTCGAGCCGGTTTTTGTATTGTGCTATTGGAATGGAACCCCTGGATACTGAACCCGGCCCTTGTTGCTGCCAACTCTGACGGGCAGAAGGGTTACATAAAGTACAGATTATTTTATGACATCCCATTTTACTCTTTATTTCTGGAAATAGAACACAGGTCAGAGCTCACATTATTTTAGCCCCATACACCCAGCTTCATGAGTAATTAGGGAGTCCCCTTAAAAGCACATAAAAACAAATACAAATATTTCAAATATGAAGATTAGACACTCTCCACCTCCCCCTCCCCGTGCCTCTAACACGCACCCAGACTAGAAATGAAGTGATTCTCCAGACCCCGATGGGACAGGCCAGGTCTACACTACAGAGGTTTGTTGGCACAGTTATTCTAGTTAGGAGTGTGAAAAATAATACACCCCCGACAGACATAGCTGTGATGGGTTGGATCACAGAAACCCCCTTGGGGTTGCAAACTGATGTGCCAAGACTTCTTCTGCCCCTGCTTTTCTGACATGGCAGCTTGGGATTCCAGAGTGCTGCCTGGTTTGATCCAGACCCGCTAGCCTGCTCCAAACCCAGACCCAGGCCTGAATCACATCCCTAGCAGTGGTAGGCTCAGTTGAAAACAGGTTAGGAAGTGTTCCTGTCTTTAAACTCAGATGCTCAACTCCCAATGGGGTCCAAACCCCAAATAAATCCATTTTACCCTATTTAAAGCTTATACAGGGTAATGGGGGTATGGGGCTGTATGGGGCTTATACAGGGTAAACTCAGAGATTGTTTGCCCTCTATAACACTGATACAGAGATATGCACAATTGTTCCCCCCCCAGGGATTAATACATACTCTGGATTAATTAATAAGTAAAAAGTGATTTTATTAAATACAGAAAGTAAGATTTAAGTGGCTCCAAGTAGTAACAGAGAAAACAAAGTGAATTACCAAGTAAAATAAAATAAAACATGCCAATCTATCTGTAATACAGAAATAAAACTGAATACAGATAAAATCTCACCCTCAGAGATATTTCAATAAATTTCTTTCACACCCTGGACACCTTCCTAGTCTGGGCACAATTCTTTCCCCTGGTACAGCCCTTGTTCCAGCTCAGTTGATAGCTAGGGGATTTCTCATAATTGCAGCCCCTTTGTTCTGTTCTACCCCCTTATATGGCTTTGGCTCAAAGGTGGGAATCTTTTGTATCCTCCCAACTTCTAAATGGAAAAGCACCAGGTTTCAGATGGATTTCAGTCTCAGATGACATGGTCACGTGCCCTGTGAGACCTCCAAGCCCTCATTCCTGCCAGCCTGACTCACAGGAAGGCCTGCCTGCAAATAGAGCCACCCACAGTCAATTGTCCTGGTTGATGGGAGCCATCAAGATTCCAAACCACCATGGCAGACATGTCACATAATTACAATAGGCCCTTAGATTAATAATTCACATTTCTAGTTTCAGATACAAAAGTGATACATACATACAAAAAGAATGACCACATTCAGTAGATTATAAGCTTTGTAATGATACCTTACAAGAGACCTTTTACATGAAGCATATTTTAGTTATATCATATTCACACTCATCAGCATATTTTCATAGAATCATATAGAGTGTAACGTCACAATAGCCATGCCGGGAAATTACTAAAATGTAATTTAAGGCCGGAAACACCCCAAACTAGCCTTTCAGGTACAACAATGGAGTAGCCTGACAGTGTGAAGTGCTGTCACAACAGTCATCTGGAGAAGAATTTACTAGCACAGGAACTCTGAATAAGGGAAAAGTAAACGCAGGAATCTGTAAGCCTGCTTGTGTCATCAGTCAGGGTGAGCTATTGATGATTCAAATCCTGTCTAGTTTCTATTAGTCTTAGATTGTGATTTTGGTTGATTTCCTAGGTAAGCTGCTTTGATGCGTTTGTCATCACTTATAATCTATCTTTCTGTAGTTAATAAACTGATTTATGTTTTATCTTAATCAGTGTGTTTTTGAGTGAAGTGTTTGGGACTCTTAGCTCTGTTAGCAAAAGCTGGTGCAGATCTTCCCCACATCAAGGGGGGACTGGGCTAATTAATGAATATGTACCAGACAGATACCTGTGCAGAGAAAGATGGTCTAATTCTGGGTTTATACTCCAGTGGTGGGGTGCAAGGCTGGAGAGCTGGGAAATTGTTTGATGCCTCCAATGATGGTCCATGAGTGGCTCAGTTAAAACACTCAGGTAACTCAACTGGGGATGTAGCACCACCTGCTGTTGTGTTGGGTGATAACAGGACTCTGAGGGGCCGGCTGTAGTTCAGAGATTGGCAACCTTTCAGAAGTGGTGTGCCGAGTCTTCATTTATTCACCCTAATTTAAGGTTTTGCATGCCAGTAATACATTTTAATGTTTTTTGAAGGTCTCTTTCTATAAGCCTATAATATATAACGAAACTATTGCGGTATGTAAAGCAAATAAGGTTTTTAAAATGGTGTGAAAGGTAATATGTGTCTGAGAGGTAATATTTTAAAATGATGTGGGAGGTAATATCTTTTATTGAACCAATTTCTGTTGGTGAAAGACATGAGTTTTCGAACTATATAGAGTTCTTCAGGTCACTGATTTAGTAAGAATTGGGCTAGGTCTTATTTCAGCCAAATTTAGGTGCTGAATTGTATTGAAGAACAGATCAAGATTGAAAGATAATAGGGTAGGGAACTAGCTATGAGAAAAACACCATGTCACACGCATTGCAAGCCAGGAAGTCATCTGATTTAAATCATGTGATTAAAATTGAAATAACCTCATTGTCATGGAGGCAGCAGTTCTTAGTGGATAGAGCACTGGACTGGGATTCCAGAGACCTAGGATCAATTCCTATTTCAGTCATGGGGCGCGTGGGTGATGTTAGGTAGGACACCTCATCTCCTTACAGGCAAGAAGTGAGGAGCCCTCTTGATACTGATGGAGAAATGAGGCAGGACCACAGTCAAGTGTAACTTTCATGGTGATCACCACAGCTCAGAGAGAACATAGGGACTGTATGCTGCACCTCCTGCAAAGGTGACAGCGTTTTTGCTCCAGCATGCACAGACATTTCACTCCATGGTTTGTGAAGAGCTTTAAAACTGCTCAGGATGCAAGATGCAGCAAAAAGATACATCAGCACTAATGATCCCTGTGAATTTAGGGGGGTGGGGAACTTGCTGATGGGTTTCCCACCACTAGACCCCACACAAAGTGCAGCCTAGAAGGTTTTCCTTCGGAACAGGAGATGAATTCTGTCACGAATCTGTTTGGTTCTCACACCATATATGATGGGGTTCATCATGGGTGGAAAGAGGATGTAGAAATGGGCCAGCAGGATGTGTACGTATGGTGTGACTTGCTGGCCGAACCTGTAAATTGTTGAGGAGAGAACCGCTGGCGTGTAGACCACTAAGATGGCAAAAAGATGGGCAACACAGGTGCCAAAAGCCTTGAGCTGCTCTTCCTTGGATGCCAGGCTTAAGACAGTCCTCAGGATCTTGACATACGATAGGAAGATGAACATCAGATCTAGCCCCACGATGAAGAAAGACATGAAGATCCCATAGATGTTATTTAAGCTGGTGTTGCCACAAGCCAGCTCCAACACGGCCATGTGCTCACAGCAGCTATGGGAGATGACGTGGGACCGGCAGTAGGACAGCCTTCTGAGGAGGAAGGGCAGAGGGAGCACTGGCAGAACAGCCCGGACCAAAGTTGCCAGCCCGATCTTTGCTATCACTGAATTGGTCAGAATGGTGGTGTAACTGAGGGGGATGCATATGGCCACGTACCTGTCGAAGGCCATGGCCCCCAGCACAGAGGACTCCATGACAAAGAACGAGTGAATGAAAAACATCTGCACCAGGCAGCCATTAAAGCTGATCTCTCTGGAATTAAACCAGAAGATGCTCAGGATTTTCGGCATGGTGGCTGTGGATAAAACCAGGTTGATGGCGGCCAGCATGGTGAGGAAATAGAACATGGGCTTGTGTAGGGAGGGCTCTGTCTTGATAACATACAAGAGGGTGCAGTTTCCTAGGAGGGCCATGCTGTATGCTGAGGAAAACGGGATGGAGATCCAGAGGTGCAGAGCTTCCAGCCCCGGGATGCCCGTCAGGAAGAACATGGATGGATGAAAGCCTGTGCCGTTGGACTCTGACAGGTTGTCTTCTTGTGCCATCTTTTGCATGTCTCACATCGATGTCTTTCCTTTCAATAAAACATAACACATGCAATGAACAGACCCTGTAAATTAATACATACTTGGGGTCAGCTCTGGAAGTGGATTGGTCTCTTGAGGTATTCATCAGTCATGTTACAATAACCAATAATCACACAAAGCTTTATATTTTTGCTGTGAAAAGTCATTTAGAGTTTTTAGACTGTCATTACGAGTCACGAGTAATGAACTTCACTTGGTTACAAGTATCCTACCTGGTGTACAGAAGTGACAAAGAGTCCTGTGGCACCTTAAAGACTAACTAATGTTAGTTAACTAACTTTAGTTAGTCTTTAAGGTGCCACAGGACTCTTTGTTACTTCTGCAATTCCAGACTAACACAGCTACCCCTCTGATACCTGCTGTACAATGTTGCTAGGAGATGCACATTGTGCATTTAGTGTGCATTGTGCCGTAAAGTACCTAGTATTTCTCGCGGCGTGGCACATGCTTTCAGCATAGAAATACCTGGCATGTGTGGATGAAAAACTGAGAACTACTGTCAGGTTGGATACAAGTCAGAGACAGCTTTATTTCAAGCAATTGCAGGGGAAGAACACAGCTGGCAAGGACCATCTCTGCCTCAGTTTGTTCAAAGTACAAGCGATTTCACACAAATATTTATACCCTTTAATGACATACACTAATTAATAACAATTTACATTATGTTTATATTATGTCCTACCCATTCCAGTAATTTCACACTTCTGTTCTCAAACATCCTTATCTTCAAGGCTAGGTTACACTAACCCTGTTCTGTGTTTCCCTCCCGCTGTAGACGCACAGCCTGCTTTCCCGTCTCGCATTATGAGAGCTGAGAGTTAGCCTTACTGTGCTCTGTCTTGACATGACTTATAGTCAAATCCTTTAACCCTTGTTTCCACACATGTTAAGCTGCACATAGCAAGATGTACCTGGTACCTTCCGCAGCACACTCTGGGTATTCAGCCTGGATGTACGTGGTACAGCGGGGAACATGCATGACGAGTGCTATTTTGATCTCAGCATGACCGAGGGTTCATCTACATGGCAAGTGGCAGCCCGTGGCATCAAGGCTCAGAGCTCAGATCGACAGGCTCGGGGCACCTCGCTAAAACAAGCTGTGTAGATGCTGTAGTTCGAGTTGGGGCACATCAGACACATTGATCAACAAGATTTCATAGAATTATAAAATCATTGTTGAGGAAGAGTTTACCTGCGTTCTGTAATGGGAAATCATGTCTCATCAATCTAGTAGAACTCTTTGCAGGGGTCAACGAGCATGTGGAGAAGCGTGGTTCGGAGCACACACCTCTATATTCATTCCATAGTACCCTACTTGTATTTTCAAGGTGGGCATTTGTTGTCTCCACCACACTACACTGGGATCTGATGTACAGCTGGTTATGCATCATGACTCGAAGATTATGTTTAGGTCAGTGCTTTCTAAAAACCTATCCCCCCATTCTATAAGTGTGATCTATGGTCTTGGTTCCTCTATGTAGCACCTCACATTTAGTTCCATCTATGCATCCGATGAAGTGGGCTATAGCCTATGAAAGCTTATGTTTAATAAATTTGTTAGTCTGTAAATTGCCACAAGTACTCCTCATTCTTTTTGCGGATACAGACTAACACGGCTGCTACTCCGAAACCTGTCACATTTAGTCGTAATCAACTGCACATTGCTCAAGTGAGCCCAGGTTAGCAAGCGACTGGGATCATTCTATAGCACTGCCCTGTCCTAATCATTACTTGCCTTTCTGCCAAAACATAAGTCCTCCAGACTGAAATCTCTCATGATAACAGAATTACACAATAAAAGAGTCTCTCACAATGCAATTGTACAAAGAGCTCTCTGTGTGTAACCCAAACGCCCCTGGTCTTTTGAATACTCAGTGGTTCCTTCAGATCGGTTTTTTGCTCGTTTGTCTTTTGATGGAATTAATAGTTCCCTTCCAACTGAAAAACATCACTTTGCTCTCACTTATACAGGTGTAAAACCAGAATCATTCCAGTCTTACACCAGTGTGACTGACAGCAGATTTAGTCCAAAGCTTTCCATTTGCTTTAAAAATCCCATATTTAGAAAGATCCTTGAATAACTTTAATATAAACTGCCCAGCTCACCTGAACCCTGGCTGTATCTTCTTCCCTTTCAGCACATGCTGAAGTTACACGCAAGCTGCAGGACTCTCCACTTGGCCGGGAACCTCTGGGTGAGAGTATTTATACCTCCTAATGACACCCTGCTGACTTTACTGCCCAGGTGGGAGGTGAGAGATTTGGGTCATTATAGCAGCAAATTTGCATTGGGGCCAAGGGAGTCCCAGCAAATGCTGAATGTAGATTAACCCATTGCTTTCCTGTTGGGGGGCTGTTCATATGGACAGATACATGAAAAACTATGGGCCAAACCCTCAGCAGAGTGCATGCACATGTAGGCCATATTGCATGCGGCCACAAAAAAGTGTCCAAATCCCCCAAATCGAAATTGGGCAAGTGCAAAAGTACACACACAATGTGCAGGGCTCCACCCTGTGTGTTGGGGCTTTGCTCGGACTTGAATAGGAAGACAACCGAACACTGGTTTGGTAAAGAGCTGGATAATGACGTCTCACATGTACACGGCCCCTTTCATCCAGAACAGCCCCCCGAACCTCATTCTAGAGAGACCTACTTACCCATGGCAGACATGCAGCCAGCTCTGGGGTGGAACATAAGAGGGGACACTTCACAATTGCAGCTGCTACCACTTCCTCTGTGGGTAGGAAGAAGGGGCCCCACTTCATAGGCATAGTTTGACTTCAATATTTGGGGGACAGCTCCAGCTAGGACAGTGGGGCCACAATTGGGGCACAAATTCTGCACCTACTCGACCGAGGCTTGCAACACTGGCCCCACTGTGGGGGCGCTGCTGGCCTGTGGGGGCCGGGCACCTGCCCTTGTGTTTCTTCAGGTCTTGCACAGTGAACCCGGGTGGGGGTGGGGATTTAACTAAGGCCATGTGATGGCTGACGTGTAGGTTTCCACAGCCGGAGGCTCCTTGGAAACCACGGCAGGAAAGCACCCAGTCTCCAGGCGCTTGGGGTGGGGCCGGGGCTGCCCCCCTCCTGTGTGTGGGTTTCTTGCTGACTCAGAACCAGCTCCATGCTCGGTCAGATGGTGCCGCCGGGCCCCTCCCCTGTGGGGCAGCTGGGCAGAGCCAAGCCAGTCAAGGTAGCTCGTAAGCCGGGTGAACTGGAAGCTGCACCCCGTGGGGAGAGGCAGGAGAAACAGCTGGGTGCGTCAGGGCAAGGGCTGCTTCTCTCCAGGAGGGGAGAGGGAGGGTAACGGTGGGGCCTGCCCATAGGTGGGGGGGGGTGACTCGACCTGTTTGGGGGGTGGCTGGACCTTTACATTGTACCCCCCACTATCCGTCTGTGAGGGTTGATAGTGCCCCCTCCCCCCTCGTCCACCAGCCTGGCCAGCCATCGTTCCCTCACACTGACCAAATGGGAAATCAGGCCGGGGGCTGAGCGCACAGCCTGGCCTCCCCGGGCCGCCTCGCATCCGTCAGGGGAGGGGCACCACAGGGCGTACGTGGCCCCTGGCCTCAGCGGGGACCAGGGCCAGCCAGAGGGCAACGGAACCAGGCAGATGCCACAGCCAGGCCCCACCAACACCCTGCGCCCCCGCAGCCCCCTGTGTGCCCTGGGCTCGTCCCCTGTGGTTCCCAACTTTCTAACCCATGAGAACCAAATATCTCTGCCACACCCCTTGCCCAGAGACCCCACCCACTCCCCACCTCTTCCTCTGAGGCCCCACCCACTCCCCTCCTCTTCCTCTGAAGTCCCACCCACTTCCCACCCCTTTCCCAGAGGCCCTTCCCTTCCCCACCTCTTCCTCTGAGGCCCCACCCACTCCCCACCTCTTCCTCTGAGGCCCCACCCCTTTTCCATCTCTCCCCCAGGCTCCGCGCCTCCTCACCTCTTCGCCCAAGGATCCACCCCCTGCCGCACCTATTACTCTAAGACCCCGCCCCCCGCCCTACCTGTATCTCTCCACCCCTGCCCCCGCCCCCACATGCTCTGCACTCTTGCCCCATCGCTCAGTTCCGCCCCACCTCCAGGACTCACCTGCTGCCCACAGAGCCAGGCTAGGAGGAGCTGACATGGAGCCTCCTGGGCTGCCCGATTGGGGCACGGCAAGCGGCGGGGGGCGGAGGGGCGCGGAGAGATAAATCTGTGTATAGCAGAAGGGGAGAAATTGGGGCACAGCGGGGTGGGGGTGGGGAATCAGGGCACAGCGTGGGGAAGGGAGATCGGGGTACATGGGGAGGGGATTTGGGGCACGGGTGCAATCAGGGCACAGTGAGCGGGCGAGAGGGTCAGACAGGTTACCACCCCTCCCTAGGGTGACCAGATGTCCCGAGTTTTTTTGGCACACAGCCGATATTTGGGTCTTTTTCTTATATAAGCACCTATTACCCCCCACTCCCTGTCCTGATTTGTCCTGTCCCTGGTCATCCTACCCCTCCCCGCACGCCGGCCGGTGCCAGTTCCTACTTTGGTCCGGGAGCAGCCCGGTCCCTCCAGGCTCCAGCCACAGCTCCTGCTCTTCCCACCCCTGGTGGTGGAGGCGGGTTACTGCAGCGGCGCTGTCCAGATGCTGACAGCTTCCCTTTCCGACCGGACATTCCTGACAAAAACCGGACACCTGGCAATGACCCTGTCATCACCTGGAAACAACCCTTTCACTGCCTGGCAACAACCCTGTCATCACCTGGCAACAACCCTGTCATCACCTGGCAGCCCTGCCGCAGGCACCACCCGTAACCTGGTGCCCCTCACAGCCAGCCCCCGCCAGGTAACGAGGGAAGGATACAGGGGCCACCAGTGCTGGGCAGAGGGACACACTCGTGCTGGGCCCAGCTGTTACTTATGTTGGCCCAGATCACGGCATTGTCCAGGTGGAAACAGAGTGACACCGCCCAGCCCCAGACCCTGGGGGAAGCAGGACCGATACTCCAAGGGGCTCAACAGCCACGGATCATGAGGTGTGGCCGTTCAGAGCCATGAACCCTCAGCCACTTGGGAACCACCTCCTCTCAGGGCAGGCCCCTTCTCCTTGCCCACCGCCCAGCAACTCCACTTTGCCCTCTGCCACCTGCTGCAGACACTGTTCTCCGGCCCTGGACAGGGGCCATTGCCGGACACCACCCCACTGGCAGGGGAGCTGGCGGCTGGCGCTTGGCACAGGTCTCCTCATCTCTGTGCACTTCCCAGTTGTACATGGTGGTGCTGGGTGCCTTGCCACAGGGAGGGGGCCTGCCCAGAGTGAGAGCTGAGACTAGAGCTGTGTGGGGGCGGTAGCTTAACCTTTAAATTGTGCTCCTTCCATTAGTAACCTATGCAGTTTGGGGAAGGGGCAGCGCCCCCTGTAGTCCTCCAAACTACATCCATGTCCCCCTTTCGCAGGGGTGGGGAGCCACGACAGAGTTATGTCTTGAAGTGCCGAGGGACCATTTCTCTTTATGCTACACCACAGGGTGCCAGAACTCACAAGTTTTCCAGGGATAATGGGCCATAAGATCTCTGCAGTGATATCAATGGGTGGTTATTGAAACTCTCTGGAATAGTTGATAAATTGAATCATTTGACCACACTTTGATTCATTATTTTGTTATAAAATATACTTCAGAGTTCACAGTTTGTTGGCACAGCTATTCCCCTCAGGAGTGTGAAAAATACATACCCCTGACAGACGTAGCTGTGATGGGTTGGTTCACAGAAACCCCCTTGGGGTTGCAAACTGATGTGCCAAGACTACTTCTGCCCCTGCTTTCCTGCGCTGGCAGCTTGGGATACCAGAGCCCTGCCTGGTTTGAGCCAGACCCACTAGCCTGCTACAAACCCAGATCCAAGTCTGAACCACGTCCCCTAACAGCTATAGGATCAGCTGAAAACAAGTTAGGAAGGGTTCCTGTCTTTAACACTCAGATGCTCAACTCTCAGTGGGGTCCAAACCCCAAATAAATCCATTTTACACTGCATAAAGCTTATGCAGGGTAAACTCATAGATTGTTCACCCTCTATAACACTGATAAAGAGATCTGCACAACTGTTTGCCCCCTTCAGGTATTAATACATACCCTGGGTTAATTAATAAGTAAAAAGTGGTTTTATTAAATACAGCAAGTAGGATTGAAGTGGTTCCAAGTCGTAACAGAGAGAACAAAGTGAAATACCAAGTAAAATAAAATAAAACACGCAAGTCTATGCCTAATATAGTAATAAAACTGAATACAGAAAAAATCTCACACTCAGACATGTTTCAATAAGTTTCTTTCACAGACTGGACACGTTCCTAGTCTGGGCACAATTCTTTCCCCTGGTAAAGCCCTTGTTCCAGCTCAGGGGATTGCTCATGACTGCAGCCTCCTTTGTTCTGTTCCACCCTCTTATATGGCTTTGACTCGAAGATGGGAATCTTTTGTTTCCCCCCAACTTCTAAATGGAAAAGCACCAAGTTTAAAATGGATTTCAGTACCAGGTGACATGGTCACATGTCCTGTGAGACTCCAGCCTTCATTACTCCCAGCCTGACTCACAGGAAGGCCTGTCTGCAAACAGAGCCATCCACAGTCAATTGTCCTGGTTGATGGAAGCCATCGAGATTCCAAACCACCATTAATGGCCCACATGTCGCATAATTACAAGAGGCCCTTAGAGTTATATTTCATAGTTCTAGTTTCAGATACAAGAGGGATACATTTATACAAATCGAATGACCACAATCAGACAATCAGACCCTGACCACAATCAGACTCTGACAATCAGACAATCAGACAATCAGACCCTGACCACAATCAGACCCTGACAATCAGACAATCAGACAATCAGACCCTGACCACAATCAGACCCTTTGCATGAAGCATATTTTAGTTACATCATATTCGCAGTCATCAGCATATTTTTATAAAATCATATAGAGCGCAAAGTCACGATAGCCATGCTGGGAAGTTACTAAAACGTGACGGGAGGCTGGAAACACCCCAAACTAGCCTTTCGGGTACAACAATGGAGTAGTCTGACAGTGTTAAGTGCTGTCACCAACACCCATCTGGGGAAGAATTTACTAGCACAGGAAGTCTGTATAAGGAAAAAGTAAACACAGCCTGTGCCTCAAGAATCTGTAAGCCTGCTTGTGTCATCAGTCAGGGTGAGCTATTGATGATTCAAATCCTGTCTAGTTTCTATTAGTCTTAGACTGTGATTTTGGTTGATTTCCTAGATAAGCTGCTTTGAAGTGTTTGTCATCACTTATAATCTATCTTTCTGTAGTTAATAAACTGATTTATGTTTTATCTTAATCAGTGTGTTTTTGAGTGAAGGGTTTGTGAACCTTAGCTCTGTTAGCAAAGACTGGTGCATGTCTCCCCCATCAAAGTGGGAGTGGGCTAATTAACGAGCATGCACCAGACAGATACCTGTGCAGAGTAAAATGGCCTAATTCTGGGTTTATACTCCAGTAGAGGTGTAAGGCTGGGGAGCTGAGAAATTGGCTGGTGCCTCCAATGATGGTCAGGGCATGGCTTACCTAAAGCACTCAGGTAACTCAGCTGGGGGTTTGGTGCCACCTGCTGTTGTGTTGGGTGATAACAGGACTCGGACGGGCTGGCTGTAGTTCATCAGCAGAGCACTGTAAGAGGCCGGCCTAATGGAATAATTAGGGGAAACAGCGGTTCGAACAGCTTCCAGGCTTCACCAACACAGTACATCCTGTCGCAACAACCATGTCAGAAAAAGAGTCCTTTTGAGAATATAGATTATGTTATTTGAGGAGGAGGTTTGCCTATACCAACAAACGATCTCCTTATGGTGGCATGCATTGCATTTCCTCTAGAAGGTTCTGCTGCTGTAGCTATATCGATAAAGGCTTTCTAGGGTAGCCGACACTAATATAGGGTCTGATCCTGACAGATAGGGACCAGTGAACTCCCATTGTAGCCAATGAGAATTGTGGGAGTTCATCACATCTGAGGACTTGCCCCGCAGTTCTCACAGAACTTTTAGATCCTTCTGGGTAAAAGGGGTTAAACCGTGATCCTAATTCATACTCATTACCAACATGAGCCCATTGAAGTGAATGGATAGAGTCCCACTGACCTGGTGAGACAAGGTGTGAAAGGTAATATCTTTTATTGAACCAATTTCTATTGGCGAAATACACAAGTTTTTGAGATATACAGAATTATTCTTCAGGTCACTGATTTGGTAAGAATTGGGCTGGGTCTTATATCAGCCAAAAATTAGGTGTTGAATTGTATTGAAGTTCTGTTCAAGATTCTTCAGTTTGATTGAAAGATAATAGGGTAGGGAACTGGCTATGAGAAAACCACCATGTCACACGCATTGCAAGCCAAGAATTCATCTTATTAAAATTGAATCAGCAGGGCTTCGGGGATAGAGCACTGGACTGGGATTCCAGAGACCCACGATCAATTCCGAGTTCATTCATTGGGCTGCTGGGTGACGTTAGGTAAGACACTTCATCTCCCTACAGGCGAGGAGTGAGCAGGCCTAGCCTTCTTGCTACTGAGGGACAAATGAAGCAGGACCACAGCCAAGTGTAACTTATGTGGTGACTACCACAGCTCAGGGAGAACATGGGGACTGTGTGCTGCCTCCCTTGCAAAGGTGACAGTGTTCCCATTCCAGCATGCACAGACCTTTCACTCCAAGGTTTGTGAAGGGCTTTAAAATTGTTCAGGATGCAGCAGAAAGATACATCAGCACTAATGATCCCTTTGCGTTAAGAGGGGTGCGGAACTTGCTGATGGGTTTCCCACCACTAGACCAGCCTAGAAGATTTTCCTTCGGAACAGGAGATGAACTCTGTCGCGAATCTGTTTGGTTTTCACACCGTACACGATGGGGTTCATCATGGGAGGAAAGAGGATGTAGAAATGGGCCAGCAGGATGTGTACGTATGGTGTGACTTGCTGGCCAAACCTGTAAATTGTTGTGGAGAGAACCGCTGGCGTGTAGACCACTAAGATGGCAAAAAGATGGGCAACACAGGTGCCAAAAGCCTTGAGCTGCTCTTCCTTGGATGCCAGGCTAAATACAGTCCTCAGGATCTTGACATACGATAGGGAGATGAACATCAGATCCAGCCCCACGATGAAGAAAGACATGATGATCCCATAGATGTTACTGAACCTGGTGTTGCCACAAGCCAGCTCCAACACGGCCATGTGCTCACAGCAGCTATGGGAGATGACGTGGGACCGGCAGTAGGACAGCCTGCTGAGGAGTAAGGGCAGAGGGAGCATTAGCACAACAGCCCGGGCCAAAGCTGCCAGCCCGATCTTTGCTATCACTGAATTGGTCAAGATGGTGGCATATCTCAGGGGTTTGCATATGGCCACGTACCTGTCGAAGGCCATGGCCCCCAGCACAGAAGACTCCATGACGAAGAACGAGTGAATGAAAAACATCTGCACCAGGCAGCCGTTAAAGCTGATCTCCCTGGAATTAAACCAGAAGATGCTCAGGATTTTCGGCATGGTGGCTGTGGATAAAACCAGGTTGATGGTGGCCAGCATGGCAAGGAAATAGAACATGGGTTTGTGTAGGGTGGGCTCTGTCTTGATAACATACAAGAGGGTGCAGTTTCCTAGGAGGGCCACGCTGTATGCTGAGGAGAAAGGGATGGAGATCCAGAGATGCAGAGATTCCAGCCCCGGGATGCCCCTCAGGAAGAAGACGGATGGATGAGACCCTGTGTTGTTGGACCCTGATAGGTTGTCTTCTTGTGGCATCTTTTGCAAGGCTCACATCAATGTCTTTCCTTTCAATAAAACATAACACATGGAATGAACAGACCCTGTCAATAAAAGACATTCTTGGGGCCAGCGTCAACTCTGGAAAAAGGAAACTGACCTCTTGTGGAGTTCATCAGTCATGTTGCAATAACAACTAATCACACAAACCCTTCTATTTTTCTGTGCAAAATCAGTTAGAGTTTTTAGAATGTCATTACAAGTCATGAGTAATGAACCCCACTTGGTTTCAAGTATCCTACCTGGTGTACTGTGTTGCTAGGCGATGCACATTGTTTAGTGAGTTTCTGCCGTGAAGTACCTAGTATATCTGGCCGCCCGGCACACGCTTTCAGCCTAGAAATTCCTGGCATGTTAAGCTGCATGTAGCAAGATGTACCTGGTACCTTCAGCAGCACACTCTGAATATTCAGCCTGGATGTACGTGGTACATCGGGGAACATGCCTGAGTAGTGCTAATTTTGATCTCAGCGATGACCAAGGGTTCATCTACACTGCAGCTGGCAGCCTGCGGCATCACGGCTCAGAGCTGGGATTGACAGACTCGGGGCACCTCACTAAAACAAGCTGTGTAGATGCTGAAGCTCACGTTGGGGCTCCAGCCCACCAATTTCAGAGCCTGACCCTCAACATCTACCAGCTGTTCTTAGCGTAGTCCTGAGAGAAGCACGAGCCTGTGTCAGGCGAATTGGTTGAAAGTATCGTAAAGAAATGAGTTATCAGACACATCGATCAACAAGATTTGTTGGGGACAAGTCAACTTGGCGTGTGTAAAGGGAAATCATGTCTCACCAATCTAGGAGAACTCTTTGAGGAGGTCAACGAACATGTGGAGAAGGGTGATGCAGAGCACACACCTCTGTATTCATTTCATAATGCCCTGCTTTTATTTTCAACGAGGGCATTTGTTCTCTCCATCACAACACTACATTGGGACCTCATGTACAGCTAGTTACACATCACGACTCTGAGACTTTTTTTCAGTCAGTGCTGTCTGAACACATAGTCCCCCCCATCCTCTAATTTGTGGTCTTGGTTCCTTGATGTAGGACCTCTCATTTAGTTGTAATCAACTGCACATTGCTCAAGTGAGTTCAGTTTAGCCACCAGATGGGATCCATCCTAATCATTACTTGCCTCTGTCAAAACATAGGTCCCGCAGACTAAAATCTCCCATGATAACAGAATTACACAATATAGAGTCTCTCACAGTGGAATTATAGAAGGTGCTCTGTGTGTGTAACCCAAACACCCCTGGTCTTTTGAATACTCAGTGGTTCCCTCACATCGGTTTCTTGGTTGTTTGTTTTTTGATGGATCTAAATAGTTCTCTTATAAATGACCAACCTCACTCTGCTCTCACTTATACAGGTGTAAATCCAGAATCATTCAAGTATTACACCAGTGTGATTGACAGAAGATTTGGTCCAAAGCTTTCCATTTGCTTTAAAAATCCCATATTTAGAAAGATCCTTGATTAGCTTTAATAAAACTGCCCCAGCTCACCTGAACCCTGGCTGTGTCTTCTTCCCTCTCAGCACATGCTGAAGCCACACACAAGGTGCAGGACTCTCCACTCGGCTGGGATCCTCTGGGTGAGAGTATTTATACCTCCTAATGACACCCTGCTGACTTTACTGCCCAGGTGGGAATTGGGAGAATTGGCTCATTATAGCGACAGCTTTGCATTGGGGCCTAGGGAGTCCCAGCAAGTGCTGAATGTAGATTAACCCATTGCTTTCCTGCTGGGGGGCTGTTCATATGGACAGATACATGAAAAAATTGTGGGCCAAACCCTCAGCAGAGTGCATGCACATGTAGGCTATATTGCACGTGGGCCCCCCAAAAATGTCCAGATCCGCTGAATCGAAATTGGGCAGGTGCAAAAGTGCACACACAATGTACAGGACTCCACCCTGTGTGTTAGGACTTCGCTCAGACTTGAATAGGAAGACAACTGAACACTGGTTTGGGAAAGAGCTGGATAATGACATCTCACATGTACACGGCCCCTTTCATCCAGAACAGCCCCCC
>ML677344.1:392318-436437 GCA_007922305.1 Dermatemys mawii | reverse complement strand
TGGGCACAGCATGGCGGGAGTGGAATCAGGGCACGGTGAGTGGGGGCGGGGGGTATGTGTGAGACAGGTTACCACCTCTCCGTAGGGAGGCCAGATGTCCCAATTTTTTCGGCACACTGCCGATTTTTGGGGCTTTTTCTTATAAAGGCACCTATTACCCCCCCATTCCCTGTCCCGTTTTGTCCTGTCCCTGGTCATCCTACCCCTCCTCGGCTCCCTCCACGCTCCAGCCTCAGCTGCTGCTCTTCCCACCGCCAGTGGTGGAGGCGGGTGTGACGGTGTACCCCATAAAGCTTTATGGGGGGGGGGTGCCTATAGATGTGTGTATGCTACAGCTGGAATATGGTTTTGCTACATGTGCCATGTAACATATCTATGTAAAGGTAATGATCCGCTGGATCTGTTCATCCTATTTGTATGTATGTGTCAGTTTTGTATTCAAAGTTATGAATATTGGCTATGTGCTTGGTCAGTTGTGAGTAGACTTGGGAAAGCAGCTAGGCAGCTGTCTGAGAAAAAACTATTTTCAGTAAATGCCCAGTCAAGAACCAGTCAAGCTAACAATAAACTTTGGAGATGCCCGTCCACACCCGAGCTTCCCCAGGAATGTGGCCTGGCTGGTCAGGAATTGAATCTTGGAGAGACATGTGACTGGATGGAACTCCATCTTACATCTGGACTCGGCATGGGAAAGAGGAGGGGGTCTCCACCCACAGGAGGAGGTCTATATAAATCCTGGAAAAAACTGGAACAGAGAACAGTGACTGTGGGGGTGGGGGGAGGGAGGGTGAGTCATAGCTCGACCCGGACTATACCATCACTGGTTCATTCACCTGCACATCTACCAATGTAATATATGCCATTATGTGCCAGCAATGTCCCTCTGCTATGTACATTGGTCCTGGACAGTTCCTACGAAAAAGGATAAATGGACACAAACCAGATATCAGGAATGGCAATATACAAAAACCTGTAGGAGAACACTTCAATCTCCCTGCACACACCATGAAAGACTTAAAGGTCAGCATTTTGCAGCAAAAAAATTTTAAGACCAGAGTGCAAAGAGAAACTACAGAGTTGCAATTCATTTGCAAATTTGACACAATCAGTTTGGGACTGAATAGAGATTTTGAATGGCTAGCTAACTACAAGAGCAGTTTCTCTTCTCTCGCTGTTCACACCTCCAGTTCAGCTGCTAAAGGAACACCTCACCATCCCTGATTAGAGATAACAGCTGGTTCAGCCTCATTGGACCCACCCTGTTATCTTCAACCTGGTTCTTGCTTACCTATTTATACTTGCCCCTAGATACTTCCACTGCATGCATCCGACGAAGTGGGTATTGGCCCACGAAAGCTTATGCTCTAAAACTTTAGTTAGTCTTTAAGGTGCCACAGGACTCTCTGTCACTTCTGCTTGTCTGAAAGAAGAAATTCCCTGAATCATCGGAGGGTGAGGCTTTTTACTGTATTAGTGTCAGATCTGCGTTTTATTTTACTTGGTAATTCACTTTGTTCTGTCTGTTACTACTTGGAACCACTTAAATCCTACTTCCTGTCATTATTAAAATCACTTTTTACTTATTAATGAACCTGGAGTACGTGTTGGTACCTGGGGTGGGGGGTGGGGCGAACAGCTGTGCATATCTCTCTATCAGTATTATAGAGGGCGAACCATCTATGAGTTTGCCCTGTATAAGCTTTATACAGGGAAAAATGGATGTATTCAGGGTTTGACCCCATTGGGAGTTGATCATCTGAGTGCCAAGGGCAAAAATACTTCCTACGTGTTTCCAGGCAAGCCCAGAGCTGTTGGGGGACGTGGCTCAGACCTGGGTCTGGTTCTGCAGCAGGCTAGCGAGTCTGACTCAAACCAGGCAGGGTGCTGAGGTCCTAAGCTGTTTGGGCAGGAAAACAGAGACAGGAGGTGGCAGCTCCTAAGGGGGTTTCTGTGATCCCAACCGGTCACAGCGGGTTACTGCAGCGGCGCTGTTCAGATGCTGACAGCTTCCCTTTCCGACCGGACATTCCTGTCAAAAACTGGACACCTGGCAACAGCCCTGTCATCACCTGGCAACAGCCCTGTCATCACCTGGCAGCCCTGCTGCAGGCATCACCCTGTAACCTGGTGCCCCTCACAGCCAGTCCCCACCCAGAAACGAGGGAAGGACGCAGGGGCCACCAGTGCTGGGCAGAGAGACACATCGTGCTGGGCCCGGCTGTAACCTATGTTGGTCCAGATCTCGGCATTGGCCAGGTGGAAGCAGAGTGACACCTCCCAGCCCCAGGCCCTGGGGGGCAGCAGAGCCGATACTCCAAGGGCCCCAACAGCCACGGATCATGGGGTGTGGCCATTCAGAGCAGAAACAGCCATGAACCCTCCAGCCACCTGGGAACCAACTACTCTGGGGCCGGCCCCTTCTCCTCGCCCACCACCCAGCAGCTCCGTTTTGCCCTCTGCCACCCACCGGAGATGCTGTTCTCCTCTGACCCTGGTCAGGGGCCATCACCGGACACCACTCCACCAGCAGGAGAGCTGGTGGCCGGCTCCTGGCACATGACTCTTCATCTCTATCTGTTTCCCTGTTTTTCTTGGCTGTACCGGTTGCCTTGCAGCTGGGAGGGAGCCTGGCCAGGGTGGGAACTGTGACTCAAGGTGTTCAGGGGGGAGGATGAACCTTTAAATTGTGCACCCCCATTAGTAAGCTATGCAGTTCGGTGGGGAGGCAGTGCCCCCCATAGTCCTCCAAACTCCACCCATGCCCCCTCTTCAGGCCTCAGGCAGGAGTGGGGAGCCATGGTGGAGCCATGTCATGGAGTGCCAAGGGACCATTTCTCTTTATGCTACCCCAGAGGCTGCCAGGGAAAATGGACCATAGAATCTCTGCAGTGATATCGATGGGGGTTATCGAAAATCTCTGGAATTGTTGACAAATTATATCATATGACCACACTTTGGTTCATTATTTTGTTATGAAATGTACTCAATAGCCCACAGTTTGTTGGCACAGCTATTCCTGTCAGGAGTGTGAAAAATACATACCCCTGACAGACGTAGCTGTGACGGTTTGGATCACAGAAACCCCCTTTGGCTTGCAAACTGATGTGCCAAGACTACTTCTGCCCCTGCTTTCCTGTGCTGGCAGCTTGGGACGCCAGAGCCTGGTTTGATCCAGACCCACTAGGCTGCTGCAAACCCAGATCCAGGCCTGAACCATGTCCCCTAACAGCTGTAGGCTCAGTTGAAAACAAGTTAGGAAGGGTTCCTGTCTTTAACATTCAGACGCTCCTCTCCAGGTGGGGTCCAAACCCCAGGTAAATCCATTTACCTTGTATAAAGCTTATACAGGGTAAACTCATAGACTGTTCACCCTCTATAACACTGATAGAGAGATATGCACAGCTGTTTGTCCCGTGAGGTATTAATACATACCCTGGGTTAATTAATAAGTAAAAAGTGATTTTATTAAATACAGCAAGTAGGATTGAAGTGGTTCCAAGTCGTAACAGAGAGAACAAAGTGAATTACCAAGTAAAATAAAATAGAACACACAAGTCTTTATCTAATACAATAATAAAACTGAGTACAGACAAAATCTCACTCTCAGAGATGTTTCCATAAGTTTCTTTCACAGACTGGACACGTTCCTAGTCTGGGCACAATTCTTTCCCCTGGTACAGCCCTTCTTCCAGCTCAGGTGGTAGCTAGGGGATTTCTCATGATTGCAGCCCCCTTTGTTCTGTTCCACCTTCTTATATGGCTTTGACACAAAGGTGGGAATCTTTTGTATCTTCCCCCACTTCTAAATGGAAAAGCACCAAGTTTAAGATGGATTTCAGTACCAGATGACATGGTCACATTTCTTGTGAGACCCCCTAGCCTTCATTGCTTGCAGCCTGACTCACAGGAAGGCCTGCCTGCAAACAGAGCCATCCAGAGTCAATTGTCCTGGTTGATGGGAGCCATCGAGATTCCAAACCACCATTAATGGCCCACATGTCACATAATTACAATAGGCCCTTAGAGTTATAATTCACATTTCTAGTTTCCGATACAAGAGGGATACATTTATACAGATAGGATGACCACACTCAGTAGATTATAAGCTTGGTAATGATACCTTAACAAGAGACCTTTTGCATGAAGCATATTTTAGTTACATCATGTTCACACTCATCAGCATATTTTCATAAAATCATATAGAGTGCAATGTCACAATAGCCATGCTGGGAAGTTACTAAAATGTGATGTGATGCTGGAAACACCCCAAAGTAGCCTTTCAGGTACAACAGGGGTCTCCCAACTACGGCCCGGGGGCTGGATCCGGCCCACGACTTTGATTTGTTTGGCCCTCCAGCCGAGCAGGCACGTGGAGAAGCCGCTGCTGCCTCCCCTCACCCTCCATGATCTGCTGCCGGCAGCCCCATGTGCGGAGGGGTGAGTGCCCCAGCAGCAGCGTCTGGAGGAGTAAAGGGGGGGCGTGGCATCAGTTGGAGGAGCAAATCGGGGATTTTGCATATATTTGCATATATTAATCTTTTTCACAGTTGCTTTGGCCCGCGAAGCCCCTTCGAAAATATAATATGGCCTTTGTCTCGTAAAGCTTGTAGACCCCTGAGGTACAACAATGGAGTAGCCTGACAGTGTGAAGCGCTGTCACAACACCCATCTGGGGAAGAATTTACTCGCACAGGAACTCTGAATAAGGGAAAAGTAAACGCAGCCTGTGCCTCAGGAATCTGTAAGCCTGCTTGTGCCATCAGTCAGGGTGAGCTATTGATGATTCAAATCCTGTCTAGTTTCTATTAGTCTTAGATTGTGATTTTGGTTGATTTCCTAGGTAAGCTGCTTTGAAGTGTTTGTCATCACTTATAATCTATCTTTCTGTAGTTAATAAACTGATTTATGGTTTATTTTAATCAGTGTGTTTTTGAGTGAAGTATTTGGGACTCTTAGCTCTGTTAGCAAAGGCTGGTGCAGATCTTCCCCACATCAAGGGGGGAGTGGGCTAATTAATGAGCATGCACCAGACAGATACCTGTGCAGAGTAAGACGGTCTAATTCTGGGTTCATGCTCCAGCGGAGGTGCAAGGCTGGGGAGCTGGGAAATTGGCTGGTGCCTCCAGTGATGGTCCGTGAGTGACTCAGGTAAAACACTCAGGTAACACAGTGGGGGTTTGGCGCCACCTGCTGTTGTGTTGGGTTATAACAGGACTTAGACAGGATGGCTGTAGGTTATCAGCAGAGCACTGTAGAGGCCAGCCTAACTGAATAATTAGGGGACACAGTGATTTGAACAGTTTCCAGGCTTCCAGCTTCTCCAATGGAGTACATCTCATCACAATAACTATAGCCGCAAAAGAGTCCTTTTAACAATATAGCTTATATTATTTGAGGAGAAGGTTTGCCTATACCAACAAACGATCTCCTTATGGTGGCGTGCATTGCATTTCCTCTAGAAGGTTCTGCTGCTGTAGCTATATCGGCAAAGGCTTTCTAGGGTAGCCGACACTAATACAAAGTCTGATCCTGACAGATAGGGACCAGTGAACTCCCATTGTAGCCAATGAGAATTGTGGGAGTTCATCACATCTGAGGACTTGCCCCACAGTTCTCACAGAGCTTTTTGATCCTTCTGGGTGAAAGGGGCTAAAATGTGATCTTAATTCATACTCATTAGTGACATGAGCCCATTGAAGTGAATGGATGGACTCCCACTGACCTGGTGAGACAAGGTGTGGGAGATAATATATTTTATTGGACCCATTTCTGTTGGTGAAAGACATGGGTTTTCGAGCTATATAGAGTTCTTCTTCAGGTCACTAATATTATAAGAATTGGGCTGGGTCTTATTTCAGCCAAAAATGAGTTGCTGAATTGTACTGAAGTTCTGTTGAAGATTCTTCAGTTTGATTGAAAGATAATAGGGTAGGGAACTGGCTATGAGAAAACCACCATGTCACACGCATTGAAAGCCAAGAATTTATCTTATTAAAATTGAAATAATCTCATTGTCATGGAGGGAGCAGGGCTTAGTGGATCGAGGACTGGACTGGGATTCCAGAGACCTAGGATCAATTTCTAGTTCCGTCATTTGCCTCCCTACAGGTGAGGAGTCAGCAGGTCTAGCCATCTTGCTAGTGATGGACAAATGAGGCAGGACCACAGCCCATTGTAACTTCCATAGTAACCACCACAGCTCAGGGAGAACATGGGGACTGTGTGCTGCACCCTCTGCAAAAGCGACAGGGTTCCCACTCCAGCATGCACAGACCTTACACTCCATGGATTGTGAAGAGCTTTAAAATTGTTCAGATTGCAAGTAGAAGATGAAAGATACATCAGCACTAATGATCCCTGTGCATTAAAAGGGGTGGGAAACTTGCTGATGGGTTTCCCACCACTAGACCCCACACAAGGTGCAGCCTAGAAAATTTTCCTTTGGAAGAGGCGAAGAACTCTGTCACGAATCTCTTTGGTTTTCACACCGTACACGATGGGGTTCATCATGGGAGGAAAGAGGATGTAGAAATTGGCCAGCAGGATGTGTACGTGTGGTGCAACTTGCTGGCCAAACCTGTAAATTGTTGAGGAGACAACCCCTGGTGTGTAGACCACTAAGATGGCAAAAAGATGGGCAACACAGGTGCCAAAAGCCTTGAGCTGCTCTTCCTTGGATCCCAGGCTTAATACAGTCCTCAGGATCTTGACATATGATAGGGAGATGAACATCAGATCCAGCCCCACGATGAAGAAAGCTACGATGATCCCGTAGATGTTATTGACCCTGGTGTTGCCACAAGCCAGCTCCAACACGGCCATGTGCTCGCAGCAGCTATGGGAGATGACGTGGGACTGGCAGTAGGACAGCCTGCTGAGGAGTAAGGGCAGAGGGAGCATTAGCACAACAGCCCGGGCCAAAGCTGCCAGCCCGATCTTTGCTATCACTGAGTTGGTCAGGATGGTGGTGTACCTCAAGGGGTTGCATATGGCCACATACCTGTCGAAGGCCATGGCCAGCAGCACACCAGACTCCAGGATGGAGGACGAGTGAATGAAAAACATCTGCACCAGGCAGCCGTTAAAGCTGATCTCCCTGGAATTAAACCAGAAGATGCTCAATACTTTTGGCACGGTAGTTGAGGATAAAACCAGGTTGATGATGGCCAGCATGGCGAGGAAATAGAACATGGGCTTGTGTAGGGAGGGCTCTGTCTTGATAACATACAAGAGGGTGCAGTTTCCTAGAAGGGTCATGATGAACACTGAACAGAAGGGGATGGAGATCCAGAGGTGCATGGTTTCCAGTCCCGGGATGCCCGTCAAGAAGAACACGGATGGATCAGCTCCGGTGCCATTGGAGCCTGACAGATTGTCTTGTTGTTGCATTTTTTTGCAAGGCTCACATCAATATCTTTCCTTTCAATAAAACATAACACATGGAATGAACAGACCCTGTAAATTAAATACATACCTCGGGCCAGCGTTGGCTCTGGAAGTAGACTGATCTCTTGTGGGATTCATCAGTTATGTTGCAATAACCAGTAACCACACAAACCCTTATATTTTTTCTGTGCAAAATCATTTAGAGTTTTTAGAATGTCATTACAAGTCACAAGTAATGAACCCCACTTGGTTTCAAGTATCCTATCTGGTGTACCGTGTTTCTAGGAAATGCACATTGTTTTGTGTGCATTCTGCTGTGATATACCTAGTATTTCTGGCTGCATGGCACATACTTTCAGTCTAGAAATACCTGGCATGTTAAGCTGCATGTAACAAGATGTACCCGGTACCTTCAGCAGCACTCTGAATATTCAGCCTGGATGTACATGGTATATCGGGGAACATGCCTGAGGAGTGCTATTTTGATCTCAGCATGACCAAGGGTTCATCTACACAGCAAGTGGTAGCCCGCGGCATCACGGCTCAGAGCTGGGATTGACAGCTTCGGGGCACCTCATCAAAACAAGCTGTGTAGATGCTGTAGCTCGAGTTGGGGCTCCAGCCCACCAATTTCAGACCCCGACCCTCAACATCTACCCAGCTATTCTTATCTTAGTTCCGAAGAAGCACGAGACTGTATCAAGCGAATTGGTTGAAACTATCATAAAGAAATGAATTATCAGACACATCGATCAACAAGATTTGTTGGGGACAAGTCAACTTGGCTTTGTAAAGGGAAATCATGTCTCACCAATCTAGGAGAACTCTTTGAGGAGGTGAACAAACATGAGGAGAAAGGTGATCCAGAAGATACAGTGTATTTAGATTTTCAGAAAGTCTTTGACAAGGTTCCTAACCAAAAGCTCTTAAGAAAAGTACATTGCCATGGGGTGGGAAGGAAGGTTCTCTCCTGGGTCAATAACTGGTTAAAAGACAGGAAACAAAAGGTAGGAATAAATGATCAGTTTCCACAATGGAAAAGGATAAATAGCAGTTCTCCCCAGGGATCTGTACTGGGATCAGTGCTGTTCAACATATTCATAAATGATCTGGAAAGAGGAGTAAACAGTGAGAGAGGTGGTAACATTAGCAGATGATACAAAATTACTCAAGACAGTTAAGTCCGGAGAAGACTGTGAACAGTTATAAAGCGATCTCACAAAACCAGGAGACAGGCCAACAAAATAGCAGATGAAATTTAGCGTTGATAAATGCAAAATCATGCACATTGGAAAACATAATCCCATCTATGCATAGAAAATGATGGGGTCTAAATTAGCTGTTGCCAGTCAAGAAAGAGATCTTAGAGTCATCGTGGATAATGCTCTAAAAACATCCACTCAATTTGCAGCAGCAGGCAAAAAAGCAAACAGAATGTTAGGAACCATTTGGAAAGGGAGAGATAATAAAACTAAAAATATCATAATGCCACTGTACATTTGAACTGGAAAAAGCACAGAGAAGGGAAAAATGGCTAAGGGGGTGGGGAATGAAATTAATAGTCAGCAGGTTTAAAACAAACAGGAGGAAGTACTTCATCCCACAACAGATAGTCAGCCTGGGGAACTTGTTGTTAGGAGATGCTGTAAAGGCCAAAAGTCTAACTAGGTTCAAAAAAGAATTACATCAGTTCCTGGAGTATAGGTCCATCAATAGCTATCAGTCCAGATGGTCAGGGATGCAACTCCATGATCTTGGTGTCCTAAGCCTCTAATTGCCAGAAGCTGGGACTCGATGACAGAGGATGGATCATGCAATGATGGCCCTGTTCTGGTCATTGCCTCTGAAGCATTTAGCATTGGCCACTGTCAGAAGACAGAAGTGACAAGGAGTCCTGTGGCACCTTAAAGACTAACAAAAATATTGAAGCATAAGCTTTCATGGGCTAGTACCCACTTCGTCAGATGCATGCAGTGGAAGTATCCAGAGACAGGTGACCTGGATACTCTGGATACTTCCACTGCATGCATCTGATGAAGTGGGTATTAGCCCACAAAAGCTTAAGGTTCAATACTTTTGTTAGTCTTTAAGGTGCCACAGGACTTTTTGTTGCTTTTGCAGATCCAGACTAACATGGCCACCTCTCTGATTCTTGTCAGGAGGCAGGATACGGGGCTAGTTGGACCATTAGTCTCACCCAGTATGACTGTTCTTCTGTTGTATGATACTTGTCCAAAGCCTCAATACTAGTCAGTTTCATGGCCAAAACTCCCTGCTTCCAGGCTTATGAAGCACCCCCGTTCCTCCACTGAAATACTGCAGGACTGTACGGCTACACTTACACTGCTTCTGATTTGGGGAAATCTAGAAATGGCACCCCAAGAACGTCTGACTTACATAATTTCTTCCTGAAGCTTTGTCTGCACTCAGCACGGGAGGTCTGTGTAGTGACACACCGCATTGGAAAGCAGGCGTGTAGCTACACATGGCAGTGAAGGGCTCTGTCTGTGGGGAGGCAGTGGAGAAAGGATCCTCACTGCCGGAGCCTTTACCCCCGGTTGGAGCCTTCCTCCACCAAGGGGAAAGTCTCCGGCAGCAGGGAGGCAGAGGGACACTCAATGGTGGGTATGGGAGCACGGCTTGGGTGTGTGGAGAACTGGGTGTAGACCTGTCAGGATTGCCTCCCCACTCTGAACTCTAGGGTACAGATGTGGGGATCGACATGAAAAAAAAATACTCCCCCCCAAGCTTATTTTACCAGCTTGGGTTTAAATGTTTTTCCCCAGAACACAACTTCTTCTGTGTCTGGACTTAGTAGCTGCCACCACCAAACTAAGTCTGGGGTAGTTTGGGACCTTTCTTTCCCTTTCCACTAACCCCCCAAACTTCTTACTTCCCTGGAAAGCTTGAGAGAAAAAAACCCCCCCAAACCTCGCCTGATCCTGCGAGACGTGCCCGATCCAAAACCAGGATCTTATACAATGGAAAACAAGCAGTCAGCTTCTTAAAAGAAAGATTTTAATAAAAGAAAAAAAGAAAGAAAGAAATCCCTTATAACCATCAAGAGAACAGCATCTACAATAATCAATAAAGAGTTAAAGACAACCCCCTCCCCGAATTTCTCCTCCTGCTGAAGCTTACAGTATTGGAGAAACACAGAGATAAATTTCTACCAACTGAAAAGTTTTCCAAGTGATAAAAAGAAGGTAAACTTACTCACTACCTTACTTGATAAAAAACTGAGTTATAGTAAAAGACATAGCTGTGTTCATCCCATAGCCGAGTTGAACCGAGAGAAGACCCCGAGAGAAACCGGAACTTAAAATCCTTTCTTGAGGAATTTCTCATTGGTCAGCTGTCCATCTCTCAGGTTACCTTTAGCTTAACCCCTTACAGGTAAACACTAATTCTAGGCTACTTCATACTTATGACAAGACCTTAAAGTTCCACAGACCTGTATGTGGCTAAGCAGTGTCTCTCCATCCACACGGGGGTTTACCCCCAGGCTAGGCGGGCAGGCAGTGTCGGCTCTCCACATGCTGCCGTAAAGGTGGACAGACCACCAGTTCGAGAAGGGAAGAGATTCAGATGAATCCCTTTTTGCCTATTCCTAGTGCACCAGGAGGGATGTTGTGTGGTGCATGGCTTTGGAAAGATGAAATCTTATATATAAAAATCCAAATCGACAGACATGCAGAGACTATTTTCCCAAAGGGAAAAAGTATTACAAGCTGATATGGCCCATATTCATATATGGTTGTAGAAAAATATTAATTATTTAATTATCTGAGAAAAAAAAATGTGATCAAATAATTATGGAGTCATTGATTTTAAGGAATTTCACCAGCTGATCTCTGCATCAAGCCCTTGGAGGTAGAATATTTTTTGTCTCAGTTTATCTAGTCTCAGCTCCCAGGCATTGGATCTCATTCTGCCTTTGTCTGCTAGATTAAAGAACCTTCTACAGTCAGAAATCTATTCCCAGCTATGGACCTAGAGACTGTGATCAAATCACCTCTTAATCTTCTCTTGGATAAACTAAATAGATTGAGCTTCCTTAGTCTCTGGCTATAAGCCATGTTCTCCAGATCTGAATTCATTCTTGTAGCTCTTTTCTGAACCCTTTTCAATCTGTCAACAACCTTTTAGAAGTGTGAACACCACACTTAGAAACAGCGTCCAGCGATGGTCTCTCCAAGCGCATAGTTCTGTATCTGCTCCATAGTCCCTTGCTTGTACTTTCAAGGAGTGTATTTGTCCTCTCCACTGCCACACTGCACTGGGACCTCATGTACAGCTAGTTACACATCAGAACTCCAAGTTCTTCTTTGAATCAGTGCTTTCTAAAACATAGTCCCCCATCCTGTGATCTACGGTCTTGGTTCCTAGATGTAGGCCCTCACATTTCATTTTAATCAACTGAAGGTTGTTCAAATGAGCCCAGGTTAGCAAGCGATTGAGATCATTCAATAGCACTGCCCTGTCCTAATCATTACTTGCCTTTCTGCCAAAACATAAGTCCTCCAGACTGAAATCTCCCATGATAACAGAATTACATAATAAAGAGTCTCTCACAATGCAATTGTACAATGGGAGAGAACTATGGCTCTGTGTGTGTAACCCAAATATCCCTGATCTTTTGAATACTCAGTGGTTTATTCACTTTGGCTTTTTGGTTTTTTGTTTTTGGATGGAACTAAATAGTTCTCTTCTAAATGACCAACCTCACTCTGCTCTCACTTATCCGGTGTAAATCCAGAATCATTCCAGTCTTACACCAGTGTGACTGACAACAGAATTGTCCCAAAGATTTCAATTTGCTTTAAAAATCCTGTATTTAGAAAGGTCCTTGATTAGCTTTAATATAAACTGCCCCAGCTCACCTGAACCCTGGCTGTGTCTTCTTCCCTCTCAGAACATGCTGAAGTCACACACAAGCTGCAGGACTCTCCACTTGGCCGAGATCCTCTGGGTGAGAGTATTTATACCTCCTAATGACACCCTGCTGACTTTACTCCCCAGGTGGGAGGAGAGAGATTTGGATCATTGTAGCTGTAAATTTGCATTGAGGCCTAGGGAGTTCCAGCAAGTACTGAACGTAGATTAACCCAGGTCTTTCCTGCTGGATGGCTGTTCATATTGACATCTACATGAAAAGTGTGGGCCAAACACTCAGCAGAGTGAGTGTAGGACATATTGCACACGTCCACAAAAAGTGTGCAAATGCCCCCAACTGATGTGTGTCCCAGGGGATTTACATACCAAAAGTGCACACAAATGTACAGGACTTCACTCTGTGGGTTGGGGCTCTGCTCGGACTTGAATAGGAAGACAACTGAGCACTAGTTTGGGAAAGAGATGGATAATGACACCTCCAGATCAGCTGCTAGAAGAGGACCTCATCCTCCTGGATTAGAGATAACATGGTGGTTCAGCCTGATTGAACTAACCTTGTTATCTCTAACCTGGTTCTTGTCTTCTTATTTATACCTGCCTCTGGATACTTCCACTGCATGCATCCGACGAAGTGGGTATTAACCCTTGAAAGCTTATGCTCCAATACTTTTGATAGTCTTTAAGGTGCCACAGGACTCTTTGTCACTTCTGCAGATCCAGACTAACATGGCTACCCCTCTGATTCTTGACATCTCACATGTACATGGCCCCTTTTATCCAGAACAACCCTCCGAACCTCATTCCAGAGAAACCCACTCACCCATGGCAGACATGCAGCCAGCTCTGGGGTGGAACATAAGAGGCAACACTACACAATTGCAGCTGCTACCACTTCCTCTGTGGATAGGAAGAAGGGCCCCCCTGCTTTGGCATAATTTGACTTCAATATTTGCGGGGGAGCAGGCAGCTCTAACCAGGACAAGGGGGCCTCGCTTGGGGGACAAATTCCGTGCCTACCCAAGGTTTGCTGTTCTGGACCCACTGTGGGGTTGCTGCTGGTCCATGCGGGTGGGTACCTGCCCTGGTGTTTGTTCAGGTTTTGCACAGGGAACCGGGATGTGGAGGTGAGGATTTAACCAAGGCCACACAGTGGCTAATATGCAGGTGTCCACAGCCGGAGGCTCCTTGAAAGCCATGGCTGGAAAGCACCCAGGCTCCAGGAGCTCGGGGTGGGGCCGGGGCTGCCCCACTCTTGGTGTGGGTTTCCTGCTGCCTCAGAAGCAGCCCCGTGCTCGGTCACATGGTGCCACCGGGCCCCTTTCCTGTGGGGCAGCTGGGCAGAGCAGAGCCAGTCAAGGTAGCTCAGAGGCCGGGTGAACGGGAAGCTGCACCCTATGGGGAGAGGCAGGAGCTACAGATGGGTGCGGCAGGGCGAGGGCCACTTCTTTCCAGGAGGGGAGGCTGAGGGTAAGGGCGGGGCCTGCCCATGGGGTGTGTGTGTGTGTGAGACTCAACTTGTTTGGGGGGTGGCTGGACCTTTACATTGTGCCCCCCACTATGAGTCTACACAGGTTGATAGTGCCCCGCTCCCGCCTCGCCCACCAGCCCAGCCAGCCGTCATCCCCTCAGGTTGATCAAATGGGAAATCAAGCCAGGGGCTGAGCACGCAACCCGGCCTCCCCGGCTGCCAGCAATGAACTCTGGAGACGCCAATCCACATCTGAGCTTTCCCAGGAATGCGGCTTGACTGGGAAGGAACTCAGCCTGGCAGAGACAGGTGACTTGCCCATGTGGCTCTGAAACTCCATTTTGCAACTGGCTTCTGCACAGGAGAGAGGAGGCGGGGTCTGCACCCACAAGGGAAAGTCTATAAAAACCCCTGGGAGACCCCTCCATTTTGTCCTCAGCTGGCTCAAGGGATAGCCTCTCTGCCTCCAAGGGACACCTGAAAGAAACCGGGACAATGGACAGGTGGTGAGAGTGATTGCTGGACCCAGGCTAGAGGGAGGCTAGCCTGTAAGAGGAGACGTCTCTGAGGGTGAGGCTTTTTACTGTATTAGTGATAGATCTGCGTGTTCTGTTTTATTTTACTTGGAAATTCACTTTGTTCTGTCTGTTACTACTTGGAACCACTTAAATCCTACTTCCTGTCTTTATTAAAATCACTTTTTACTTATTAATTAACCTAGAGTATGTGGTGGTACCTGGCGGGGAGGGGCAAACAGCTGTGCAGATCTCTCTATCAGTGTTATAGAGGGAGAACAATCCATGAGTTTGCCCTGTATAAGCTTTATACAGGGTAAAATAGATTTATTTAGGATTTGGACCCCACTGGGAGTTGAGCATCTGAGTGCTAAAGGCAGGAACACTTCTTAACCTGTTTCCAGGTAAGCCTACAGCTGTTAGGGGACGTGGTTCAGACCTTGGTCTGGAGCAGGTTAGCAAGTCTGACTCAAACCAGGAGTCCCCAGCTGCTAGGGCAGGAAATCAGGGACAGAAGAAGTCTTGGCACATCAGTTAGCAGCTCCAAGGGGGTTTCTGTGATCCAACCCATCACACCCACCTCTTCCCCCGAGGCTCCACCCCCATTGAGCCTATTACTCCGAGACCCTGCCCCCGCCCTATCTGAATCTCCCCCTTCCCCCACTCGCTCTGCACTCTCACCCCGTTGCTCAGTCCACCCCACCCCCGGGACCCACCTGCCGCCTGCAGAGCCAGGCTGGGAGGAGATGATGTGGAGTATCCCAGACTGATCGACTGGGGCATGGCGGTGGGTGGGGGTGGGAGAAATTTGAGCACAGCGGAAGGGGGAGAAACTGGGGCAGAGCAGGGAAGGGGGGAATTGGAGCACAGTGGATCGGGGGGTGGGGAATCGGGGCACAGAAGTGCGGGGCTGGAATCAGGATGCAGTGAGCCGGGGGAGGTCAGACAGGTTACCACCCCCCGCAAAGGAAGCCAGATGCCCTGATTTTTTCAGGACACTGCTGATTTGGGGGGCTTTTTCTTATATAGGCACCTATTACCCCCACCCCCGCTCCTGATTTGTCCTGTCTCCGGTCATCCTACCCCTCCCCCGCTCCTGGCCGGCATCGGTTCTTACTTTGGGCCGGAAGCAGCCAGGTCCCTCCAAGCGCCAGCTACAGCTGCTGCTCTTCCCACCCCTGGTGGTGGAGGCGGGTTACTGCAGTGGCGCTGTCCCGATGCTGACAGCTTCCCTTTCCGACCGGACATTCCTGTCAAAAATTGGGCACCTGGCAATGACCCTGTCATCACCTGGCAACAACCCTGTCATCGCCTGGCAACAACCCTGTCATCACCTGGCAACAACCCTGTCATCACCTGGCAGCCCTGCTGCAGGCACCACCCAGTAACCTCTCTTGACCGGGTGCATTGTGCTGCTGTGTGGTGGTGTTAAACCACTGGGGATGGATTCTCAAATGTTCAGACACCACAACTAAGGACAGATTTCCCCTCCAAAAAGGATTGGCATCCAGCAGCTTCCATGGTGGCACATTTGGGACACAAGAGCCCAAGGTGGAAATTGGCCAGCAGGATATGTACGTGCGAGGCCGAACCTGTGTATGGTTGATGAGAGAACCATTGGGGTGTAGACCACTAAATGGTGCAAAGGTGGGAAACAAAGGTTCCAAAAGCATTGAAATAAACACATAAACTGAATATATATGGAGACTGCTGGGCGGAGGCGGGTGGATATCATGGGAAGGGAGTGGTGAGCACACTCTGGGTAGGTGACCTCGAGGAAAGAGAGGCCATTTCTGCAAGGGATCACCCAGGTTGGCACTGAGCTCTTTGTTTCAGGTGATTTGCTCTGCCAGCCGGTAACAATCAGAACAACAGTAGAATCAGGAAACCCAGACCTCACTGAATTGATAGTCCCATATGAATTCCCAGACATATTCGGAGACACAGGATTTTGCCTGGCGAAATACAAAGCTCAGGTTACATGCATTGACTCAGGCCTGGTTATAGAGTTAAACTGGTGTCAGTGTTTAGTGGGCACAAGGGGGTGTATATAAGCTGTAGAGCTTGAAGTGATTTTATCCTAGTTTAGAGTCTAGAGAAGCAAAGCCTGGGAGGGGAACTCATCATAATTGTTTTGGTACCAATTCAAGGAGGTGACTCTCCTGCTAGTTCCTACAGTTTCTAATAGCGACATTTACAATTAGAGCAGAGATCCTGAAACTATGAGGCACCCTCCATCACAGGGGCATGGAAGAATGTCCGGGGAGGGGGGCATTGCAGGGCATTCTGGGATCTGTATAAGCAGACAGGGAGATCATAGATGTTTTATAGAGAGAGGTGTAATCTTAGCCACATGTGTTGGATGGGCATCCAGTGGCTGCTTAAAGTCAGAGGTTTCCTAAAGAGTTTATTGAACTAGCTTAAATCTTCATTTCATAAAGCAGGCAACTACAAGTGCTCACGTGGGGTCTAGCCCTGGAGAGGTTGGTTTTTCCCTCTAATATAAAATACAAATTATTTTATGACATTGCATTTCACTCTTCATTTCTGGAAATAGAACACAGCTCAGAGCTCATCTTATTTTAGCTCTATACACCCAGCCCTCTCCTCCCCCCCGAACAGCTCAAGCCACAGCCTCCACCAAACATACTTCTACAGTGACCCAAGTCTCTCAACTCCCACCTGGGGAGTAAAGTCAGCAGGGTGTCATTAGGAGGTATAAATACTCTCATCCAGTCCTGCAGTCTGTGTGTGACTTCAGCATGTGCTGAGAGGGAAGAAGACACAGCCAGGGTTCAGGTGAGCTGGGGCAGTTTGTACTGAATCTAATCAAGGATTTTTCTAAATAGGAGATATTTAAAGCAAATGGAAAGTTCTGGGCTGGTGTAATACTGGAATGATTCTGGATTTACACCTGTATAAGTGAGAGCAGAGTGAGGTTGGTCATTTAGAAGAGAACTATTTAATTCCATCTTAAAAAAAAAACTACGTGAAGAAACCACTGAGTGTTCAAAAAATCAGGGATGTTCAGGTTAATCTCCTTGAATGTAAAAGCAAGTGAATAGCAAGTGGACATACAGAGTTGTACGGCTTGCAGAAATCATCCCTGGACACTGTTTCTAGGTCCAGTGTCGACACTTCAAAAAGGTTGTTGACGGATTGAAAAGGGTTCAGAAAAGAGTTACAACAATGATTTCAGATCTAGAGAACGTGGCTGATAGCCAGAGACGGAAGAAGCTCAATCTATTTAGTTTATCCAACAGAAGGTTAAAAGGTGACTTGATCACAGTCTTTAAGTCCATAGATGGGAAGGGATTTCTGACTGTAGAAGGTTCTTTAATCGAGCAGACAAAGGCAGAATGAGATACAATGGCTGGGAACTGAGACTAGACAAACTGTGGCCTGGGTTACACTAGCGGGGGGATTCGAGGTAAGGTATGCAACTTCAGCTACTCTATTTGCGTAGCTGAAGTTGAAGTACCTTAGTTTGACTTACCTGGCTGCTGCATGGTGGCGGGTTGACCGCGGCGGTTCCCCCATCAACTCCGCTTACTCCTCTTGCAGAGCTGGAGTTCCGGAGTCGACGGGAGCGCTTTTGGGGAACCGTTGATCGCGTCTAGGCGAGAGGCGATAAATTGATCCCCGACACATTGAACACTACCCCGATAGGGACGTGTAGTACAGATGTACCCTGAGACTAGAAACAAGGTTCACATTGGTAGAGCAACACAAACTAATATTTAGAACAATTTAGCTACGGTTGTGGTTGGATTGCCATCACCTGAAGACTTTAAATCAAGGTTCCAAGGCAGAGAGCAGGAGCAGCACAGCCATGGCAGTGTGGGGGAGGGACAGCTGAACTGCCAGCAATTGGTAGCCTGCTGGGCAGCTGCTGCACAGGAAACTTAGAGGAGCAGGGAGCTGATAGGGGGGCTCCCAGGTCACCCTAGTTCCAAGCCCCCCACCAGCTAGATCCAATGGGTTGCTCTTCCTGCAAGCAGTGGACAAAAAAGGCAGCTGCCAAACAATGTTAGAAAGGAGCATTGCACAATTTTAAACAAGCATGTTCCCTAATTGATCAGCAATGAAACAATAACCGGGACGACTTTGAGTGAGGAGTTACTGTAATATGCATCTCCTAGTTGCAAGGTACACCAGAAAGGATACTTGTAACCAAGTGGGGTTCATTACTAGTGACTTGTAATAGCATTCTAAAAACTCTAAATGATTTTGCACAGAAAAATATGAGGGTTTGTATGATTAGTGTTATTGTAACATGACTGATGAACTCCACAAGAGGTCAGTTCACTTCCTCCAGAGCTGAGGTCGGCCCCTTATATGTATTTAATTTACAGGGTCTGTTCATTCCATGTGTTATGATTTAGTGAAAGGAAAAACATTGATGTGAGACTTTCAGAAGATGCCACAACAAGACAACATCACAGGCTCTGATCCATCCGTGTTCTTCCTGACGGGCATCCCGGGGCTGGAAACTCTGCACCACTGGATCTCCATCCCCTTCTGCTCAGTGTTCAGCGTGGCCCTTCTAGGAAACTGCACCCTCTTGTATGTTATCAAGACAGAGCCCTCTCTACACAAGCCCATGTTCTATTTCCTCTCCATGCTGGCCATCATCGACCTGGTTTTATCCACAACCACTGTGCCAAAAATCCTGAGTATCTTCTGGTTTAATTCCAGGGAGATCAGCTTTAATGTCTGCCTGATGCAGATGTTTTTCCTCCACTCGTTTTCCATCATGGAGTCTGCTCTGCTGTTGGCCATGGCCTTCGACAGGTACGTGGCCATCTGCAACCCCCTCAGATATTCCACTATCCTGATCAATTCAGTGATAGTAAAGATCGGGCTGGCGGCTTTTGCCCGGGCTGTTCTGCTAATGGTCCCCCTGCCCTTCCTTCTCAGGAGGCTGCCTTTCTGCCAGTCCCACGTCATCTCCCATTGCTATTGTGAGCACATGGCCATGGTGAAGCTGGCCTGTGCTGACACCAGGTTTAATAATGTTTATGGGATCACTGTAACTGTCTTCATCGTGGGACTGGATCTGATGTTCATCTCCCTATCGTACGTCAAGATCCTAAAGGCTGTCTTAAGCCTGGCATCCAAGGAAGAACAGTTCAAGGCTTTTGGCACCTGTGGCTCCCATCTTTGTGCCATCTTAGTATTCTATATCCCCGTGGTCCTCTCCTCTACAATACACAGGTTTGGGAAAAATGTCGCCCCTCACGTACACATCCTGCTGGCCAATTTCTACCTCCTCTTTCCTCCC
The DNA here is from genome assembly GCA_007922305.1 of Dermatemys mawii. Classification (NCBI taxonomy): domain Eukaryota; kingdom Metazoa; phylum Chordata; order Testudines; family Dermatemydidae; genus Dermatemys; species Dermatemys mawii. Next base: position 416,888 of record ML677344.1, on the reverse strand, counting down.
ATGATGAACCCCATCGTGTACGGGGTGAAAACCAAACAGATTCGTGACCGGGTATTTCTCCTGTTTCAAGGGAAAAGCTTCTAAACTGAGCAGGACGGGACTGCTGAGTGATCAGAAAGCAGAGGATGCACGAGAAGTTCTCTGAGTAACTTACATAGCATGCTTGTGGGGTCTTGGTATACGCTGGGATGGAAACTCCACCTCCAACTCACAGAGAGCAATAAACCATCCCCCATACAAGCTTAGCGCTGGTGGCCAGAAAGTGATCTTAGCTATGACCTTGTCCTCACTCGGCCCCATGTGTGGAGCGTGACGGAGTGTGAAGGCTCCTTACATGTTCTCTTGCTTTGCTGGACCATCTGGCCTTTATTACTGACAACTGTTTCCCCCCAGGAATTGAAATTAGGGGTGGTGTTGGAATATTCGGGGCAGGGGTGAGGGCCGATGAGGGCTGAGACTATGAGGGCAAAGATGGGCTGTATGGTACCATAGTAAAAACTGAAAAATGTTTCGTGACCATTTTATTAGATTTAACTTGTGTTTTAAAATCATCACAAAAATTAAAGTTGGTTACTCAAGCCTCCTATGAAGCACTGCATCAATATTCATCTTGGATTCATTCTGTAATTTTGCACTCTTTGATGTCTTCTTGTGTGTCTGTTATTCCGGTCCTTCATGATGTGCTCGTGATCAGACAGAAAGTGACTTCTTTCAAAACACAAAATTCTATTCAATGAGGATAGAATTGTAGCTGTTGTGACTGGGATTAGCACGATATCAATTCCTACTTTCATTCCAGGAAGCATAGCACAAAGATTGGGTCGAACCACTAGTGATGATAAAGAAGTTGAAGTTAAATCTTCATTGGTTCATTCTACGATATTCCACTCTGTGTTCAAAATTCTCTATTCTGTCATGATCAAATAGCAGCCCCATTGCTGGTAGTGCCTCACTCCATTCAACTGTAGGTGTTTTGTCAGACAGACACCTGTAAAAGCTACATGGAGGTTGAACAGAATCCAGAAATCTCTACTGCAGATTTGTGAGAATCAAGTCCGTGTACTTTTTCAGCTGGCTTAACAAACACTTCTTGTCCACTTCACTTATGGAGTCAATACAAGTACCTTCATTAGACAACTTCCAGGCTGAAGTCTTTGCTTCTTCCAGTACATTTTTAATGGATATCTCTGATTGTTCCAAGGATAGCTTTTATTTCTGGACAAAGATCTACTATTGTTGTAGCAGATGCCTGGATGACATTGTTTAATGATCCAAGTGGTTTCAACAGTAGGCTTACAAGAGAAAGAATGGTGATAGTCTTCTCTGAACTTAGTAACAAAAGTAGTCCACCAGCCTCACTACTTAGATCTGTCCTATCTTTGTGGATATGTTCCAAAGCCAGTAATAACGGTTGCAGTCATTTTAAGACAACAGCCAAGAATCACTCATAAGAAAGCCAGCAGCTTGTTCCAGGTTGGACTCATTTGACCTTCAATCCCAGTGTTTCTTCTATTTATTTGTTTCCAAAATGTTCAGTCCTTTTGGGCTCTTGCTTTAAAAAAGAGTATAAAAAAGCCTTTAAGTTTCTGGCCTTTTAATATCTTTTGAAGATTCTGCAGCTTTTACCAGTGCTAGCAGGAGTAGATGTCCTCTACAGTGTGTATATGAGAGATTAGGGTTACACTTTTCTCTGAGCAAAGCTTGTACTCCACTGTGTCTTCCAGAGAAGTTTGTAGCTCTATCAAATGCTCAAGCAGCCATCTGTTTGGGGTTCAGTTTATAAGCACTTAACTCTTCTAAGATGTCACAGATGCAGCTGATCTGTCTTCTATAATCTGAACATTTAGAAAGCACCTTCTGGCCTACCATGGACATCAAGATAACATATGCAATGACTTGATGACTATTTGCATTGGTACATTCCTCAGCCATGTATGCACATATTTTGAATACGGTGAGAGAGTTCCTCACTTTTTCAACTCCTGAGCCTTTCACTGTTGCACCACATGTTTCAAGAGAGTCAGCTGAGTTTTTCTGCAGAAAGATAGTGAGCATTTGCCAGTCTTGTTCAGAACCAGTGTCCAACTTCAGGATTAACAAATGACAATGCATTTTACATAGGTCTCTAGTTTGTAGTGTGTGGTATCTCTTGCTTAAATAGAAAGTATGATGCAATAGCCATGTTGGTTCACATAAACTGAGTTTTGTCTCCATTATTCTTAACAGCCTCATTAAGTTCTTCTAAAATTGGCTTTGACAGTGACTAGCTTATAAGGCTTTCTGCATGTTGACGCAGTCCAGATGCATGGTGGTTTGCAGCCTTTTCATATAGGTTGTCAGTATTGGCTTAGCTGATCTGTTTGGCAAATCAATCTCCTCCACTTTTCCTATATAAATCCATGACATACTCACATCTTAACTACTGCGTGTAGTTCTGGTCACACCATCTTAAAAAAGATATGTTGGAATTGGAAAAGGTACAGAGAAGGGCAACAAAAATGATTATGGGTATGGAACAGATTCCATATGAGGAGAGATTAAAAAGACTAGGCCTTTTCACCTTGGAAAAGGGATGACTAAGAGTGGATATGATAGAGTCTTATAAAATCTTGATTGGTGTGGTGAAAATGAATAAGGAAATGTTATTTATCCCTTCACTTAACACAAGAACCAGGGGTCACCCAATGAAATTAATAGGCAGTAAGTTTAAAACAAACAAAAAAAAGTATTTCTTCACACAATGCACAGTCACCTGTGGAACTTTTTGCCAGGGATGTTGTGAAGGCCAAAATTATAACAGAGTTCAAAAAAAGAACTAGACAAGTTAATGGAGGACAGGTCCATCAATGGCTATTAGCCAGGATGGGCAGGGATGCAACATCATGATCTGAGTGTCCCTGGCCTATGTTCGCCAGAAGCTGGGAGAGCTCATTTAGACTTTGCTTACAAATCACGATTTGAAATTATTAGGTTGGCCAACATCACACCAAAAAAAAGCTATATAAAGAAGCTTTCTGTGTTTGTATTTTTCAAATCTGTTATACTTTTTCAGATACACATATTTTATCATATATTTTATATGCTTTTAAATTGTATTTTATTGTTTCAATTTCAGTTAAAATGTCCAAATGATCACTACACCGGCAACACTGCATGTAACTAGTTCACAAAACTGGGGGAGGGGTGTTGGGAAAATTCAGTGGGGGTCTAGGGAAATCCCTGTGGCACACACAGCCACAGCCATGGACATGCATGCTGCAGAAACAAATGCTGTGTCTGCCTCTGAAGTTCAGTTACTTCTTAGATGTAGCAACACACCAGGGGCCATTTAGGCCCCAGAATAAGTGCTGAGTGCTGGGTTCTTCTGTCCCAAACGTGCCACCATGGAAGCTGCTGGGTGGCAAACGTTTTTTTTTTGTTTTTGTTTTTGAAATTCGGTCGCATTTCAAAACTCCCCAACTCCTCACCCAAGTGATCTCAAGCACAAAGTATTCACAGTTCTCTTTCTGATTCCGACAATAACTAAATGAAACAGAGTATTGTCTCCGTGTGTGTGTGTCTGTGTGTGTGAATAAAATACTCAGGGAAACCATCTTGCTCTACTTTGCTATCACCTTTGTTCCTGTTGCCTAATATATGCTGGATAGCCTATAGATTTATATCACATTCATAATCTGTATTATCTGCACTATATATATATATATATATATATAAACTAGTAGTATGCATTAACTACCAATAACATTAGCCACAAATATAATAAAGAACTAGATGAGTTAAAACAACAATTAGATAAGTTCATGGAGGATAGGTCCATCAATGTCTATTAGCCAAGATGGACAGGAATGGTGTCCCTAGCCTTGGTTTGCTAGAAGCTGGGAATGGGAGACAGAGGATGGATCACTTGATGGTTACCTGTTCTGTTCATTCCCTCTGGGACATCTGACATTGACTGCTGTAGGTAGACAGGATACTGGGCTAGATGGACTTTTGGACTAACCCATTATGGCGTTCTTGTTCTAAACAGTGATATAGCTGGACTGGCCTATACCATCATCCTGTTCATTCACTTATGCTTAGTATCCCATAATACTTTGCATTTATTTAACTAAGCATTGGGCACAATCAGAGAGGAAACTTTTCAAATTGTGTAACTGGTAAATTATATAAATAATAGCAGCTTACATTTGTACCTGCGGGAGGGCACTGTCAGAGATAGGGACGGTTCTTTGGAGACTGGTATTGTATCGAACCTTTTTCCTAGGCTATATTAATAAACCTGCCTGACATCGGTTATTTGGGCTCTTGTGTATATTTCATAACAGAATAATGAATCAAAGTGTGGTCAAATGATACAATTTATCAGCAACTGCAGAAAGCTTGAATAACCATCCATAGATATCACTGCAGAGATCCAATAGCTCATTTTCCCTGGAAAACTTAGTTCTGGCAACGTGTGGGGTACCATAAATAGAAATGGTCCCTCAGCACTGCACGACTGTGGCTCTCCACCCCTGCCTCAGGCCTGCAAGGGCGGGCATGGACTCAGTTTGGACGACTATGAGGGACACTGCCCCCCTGAACTGCATACGTTGTTAGTGGGGGGCAAACTTTAACAGTTTGGCTGCACCCCATGATCCGTGGCTGTTGGGCCCCCTGGAGTATCAGCCCTGCTGTCCCCCAAGGACACTCAGTTTCTACCTGGACAATGCCGTGATCTGGAGCAACATAGGTTAGAGCCGGGCCCAGCACGAGTGTGTCCCTCTGCCCAGCACTGGTGGCCCCTGAATCCTTCCCTCGTTTCCAGGCAGGGGCTGGCTTTGAGGTGCACCAGGTTACGGGCTGGTGCCTGTGGAAGGCTTCCAGGTGATGACAGGGTTGTTGCCAGGTGATGACAGGGTCGTTGCCAGGTGATGACAGGGTCTTTGCCAGGTGTCCGGTTTTTGACAGGAATGTCCGGTCGGAATGGGAAACTGTCAGCATCTGGATAGGGGGCAGGGCCTCAAAGGAAGAGGTGGGGAGTGGGCGGGGTCTCTGGGAAGGGGTGTGGCAGAGATTATAAAATTGTGAACCTCAGGGGATGAGCTTAGGGCACACAGTGGGTTGTGGAGGGAGCAGGGTGTTGGTGGGGTCTGGCTGTGGCACTGGTCTGGTCCCGTCACCCTCTGACTGGCCCTGGTCCCCACTGAGGCCAGGGGCCGCGTACGCCCTGCGATGCCCCTCCCCTGATGGATGCGAGGTGGCCCGGGGAGGCCAGGCTGTACGCTCAGCCCCCGGCCTGATTTCCCGTTTGGTCAGTGTGAGGGGACGACAGCTGGCCGGGCTGGTGGACAAGGGGGGAGGGGACACTATCAATCCGCACAGACGGATAGTGGGGGGGCACAATGTAAAGGTCCAGCCACCCCCCAAACAGGTCGAGTCAGGACCCCCCACCCCAGAAAGATCCCACCCTTACCCTGTTCCTCCTACCTCCCTCCATGGGGTACAGCTGGCAGTTCACCTGGCCTCTGAGGTCACTTGACTGGCTCAGCTCCGGCCAGCTGCCCCACAGCGAGGGGGCCTGGCAGCATCATGTGACCGAGCACAGGGTTGATTCTGAGTCAGCAGGAAACCCACACGCAGGCGTGGGGCAGCCACAGCCCCACCCTGAGCCCCTGGAGGCTGGGTGCTTTCCAGCCGTGGCTTCCAAGGAGCCCCTGGCCGTGGACACCTGCATGTTAGTCACCGTGTGGCCATGATTAAATTCCCACCCCCTTCCCAGGTTCCCTGTGAAAAACCTGAACAAATGCCAGGGTGACCTCACAGTGGGCCCAGCAATGCAAGCCTCTGGTAGGCGCGGAATTAGTCCCCAGAGCGTGGCCCCTTGCCCTGGATGGAGCTGCCCACCAAATATTCAAGTCAAACTATGCCAGTGACGTGGGGCCCTTCTTCCTACCCACAGAGGAAGTGGTATCAGCTGCGATTGTGTAGTGTTGCTGCTTATGTTCCACCCCAGAACTGGCTGCATGTCTGGCATGGGTGTGTGGTGCTATGGGTGAGCGGGTCTGTCTAGAATGAGGTTCAGGGGGTTGTTCTGGACACGTGAGTGTCATTATCCATCTCTTTCCCAAACCAGTGTTCAGTTGTCTTCGTAGTCCAAAAATAGCCCTAACACACAGGGTGGAGTCTTGTATATCGTGTGCACACTTTGGCACCTGCCCAGTTTAGGTATGTCAATCCTCTGGGGCCCATGCTGGTTGGGGGGATTTGCACACTTTTTGGGGGCCCATGTGCAATATGGCATACACGTGCATGCACTCTGCTGAGGGTTTGGCCCACACTTTACATGTAGATGTCGATATGAACAACCACCCAGCGGGAAAGCAATGGGTTAATCTCCATTCAGCACTTGCTGGGACTCCCCTGGGGCCAAAGCAAATGTGCCGCTATAATGAGCCAATTCTCTCAACTCCCACCCGGGGATTAAGTCAGCAGGGTGTCATTAGAAGGTATAAATACTCTCACCCAGAGGATCCCGGCCGAGTGGAGAAACCTGCAGCTTGTATGTGACTTCAGCAGGTGCTGAGAGGGAAGAACACACAGCCAGGGTTCAGGTGAGCTGAGGCAGTTTATATTAAAGCTAATTAAGGATCTTTCTAAATATAAGATTTTTAAAGCAAATGGAAAGCTCTGGGCCAATTCTGCTGTCAGTCACACTGGTGTAAGACTGGAATGATTCTGGATTTACACCCGGATAAGTGAGAGCAGAGTGAGGTTGGTCATTTAGAAGGGAACTATTTAGTTCCATCAAAAAAAGAAACAAAAAAAAATTGTGTGAAGAAATCACTGAGTAATTTAAAATATCAGGAATGTTCAGGTTACACACACATAACCAACGTTCTCTCCGCTGGTACAATTGCATTGTGAGAGACTATTGTGCGTCTGTGTTATTAGGGGAGATTTCAGTCTGGGAGACATATATTTTGGCTGAGGGACAAGTAATGATTGGGACAGGGCAGTCTTATAAAACAATCTCGATCACTTGCTAACCTGGGCTCACCGAACAACGTGCAGTTGATTACAAGTAAATGTGAGGCCCTACATCGAGGAACCAAGACTGTAGATCACAGGATGGGGGGCTATGTTTTAGGAAACACTGACTCAGAAAAGAACTGAGTCATAATGTGTAACTAGCTGTACATGAGGTCTCAGTGCAGTGTGGTGGTGGAAAGAACAAATGCCCTCCTTGAATGGATAAGTAGGGAAATATGGAGCGGAAATAGAGAGGTGTATGGCTTGTAGAGACCATCACTGGACACTGTTTCTAGGTCCGGTGTTCACACTTCAAAAAGATTGTTGAAAAATTGAAAAGGCTCCAGAAAAGTGCTACAAGAATGAATTGAGATCTGGAGAACGTTGCTTATAGCCAGAGACTGAAGAAGCTCAATCTATTTAGTTTATCCAAGGGAAAGTTAAGAGGTGACTTGATCACAGTCTCTAAGTCCATAGATGGGAAGAGATTTCTGATTGCTGAGGGTTCTTTAATTTAGCAGACAAAGAGATCCAATAGCTGGGAGCTGAGATTAGACAAACTGAGCCTAGAAACAAGATAGTTTCGAATAGGAAGGTGAACTAACATTTAGAACAACTTAGCTAGGGATGTGGTTGGATTGCCATCACCTGAAGTGTTTCAATCAAGACTTGATGCCTTTCTCAGGGCTTGTCTTCACTACAACGGGGAGGGATCGATCTTATGGAGATCGATTTATCGCGTCTCGTCAAGACGCGATAAATCAATCGCAAGCGGCACCCTCGTCGACTCCGTAACTCCAGCTCGCTAAATGGCGCAAACTGGAGTCAACGGGGGAGCGTGCCGCTGCCCGCCGCCGCCATGAGGACGGCAGGTAAGTCGGCTGTAGATATGCCAATTTCAGGTACGTTATTAATGTAGCTGAAATTGCATATCTACAGCCGATCCCCCCCGCTAGTGAAGACCAGCCCTCAGTGACAGGTTCTAGCTCCAAGAGGAGTTATGGACTTGATGCAGAACTCAGGTGGTGAAATTCTGTGCCCTTTGTTATTCAGGAGGTCAGAGCAGGTGATCTGAATGGTTCTGTCTTGCCTTAAAATCTGTGCATCCCTAAGTATTTGATCACAATTTTTCTCAGTTAATGAAATAATTAATATTTTTTCTACAACATTAGAAAAATTCATGGTCTGTAGCATCTTGTAATATTGTTTCCCTGTCTCAAAATAGTCTCTGAATCTCTGTTGATTTGGGCTTTTTATATCAACTGATTTCTTCTCTCCAAAGTCTGTTTTGAGTATGTGTGTGCTGTAGCCATGCGCCACACTGCACCCCTCCTGGTGCACTAGGAATAGGCAGAAAGGGATTCATCTGAATCTCTTCTCTTCTCGAACTGATGGTCTGTCCACCTTTACGGCAGCACATGGAGAGCCGACACTTCCTGCCCGGCTAGCCTGGGGGTAAACCGCCGTGTGGATGGAGAGACACTGCTTAGACACATACAGGTCTGTGGAACTTTAAGGTCTACACCCTACACAGTTCTCCACACACCCAAGCCGTGCTCCCATACCCACCATTGAGTGTCCCTCTGCCTCCCTGCTGCTGGAGACTTTCCCCTTGGCGGGGGAAGGCTCCAACCGTGGGTAAAGGCTCTGGCAGGGAGGAGCCTTTCCCCACTGCCTCCCCATGGACAGAGCCCTTCACTGCCACATGTAGCTACACGCCTGCTTTCCAGTGCGATGTGTCACTACACAGACCTCCCATGCCGAGTGCAGACAAAGCTTCAGGATGAAATTATGTAAGTCAGACGTTCTTGGGGAGCCATTTCTAGATTTCCCCAAATCAGAAGCAGCGTAAGTATAGCCATACAGTCCTGCAGTATTTCAGTGGAAGGAGGGGGATTGCTTCATAGGTCTGGAAGCAGGGAGTTTTAGCCATGGATTTATACAATGTCTTTATGATATTTTCTGTTTTATTATCTATCCTTTTCCTAATGATTCCCACTGTTCTGTTCACTTTTTTTTGACTGCTGCTACACACAGTGGATGTTTTCAGAGCACTATTTGCAATGACTCCAAGATATTTCTTGAGTGGCAACAGCCACTTTAAACTCCAGCATTTTGTATGTGTAGCTGGGATGATGATTTCCAATGTGCATTACTTTGCATTTATCAACATTGAATTTCATTTGCTATTTTGTTGCTCAGTCACCCAGTTTTGTGAGATAGCTTTGTAACTCTTCACAGTGTTCTTTGCACTTAGCTGTCTGGAGTAACTTTGTATCATCTGCAAATGTCCCTACCTCACAGTTTCCCCCTTTTTCCAGATCATTTATGACCATCTTGACCAGCACTAGTCCCAGTACAGACCCCTGGGGGACCCTGTTATTTACCTTTCTCCATTGTGAAAACTGACCATTTATTCCTTCCCTGTGTTTCTTGTCTTTTAACCAGTTACTGACAAATGAGAGAACCTTCCCTTTATACCATGACAACTTACTTTGCTTGAGAGACTTTGGTGAGGGAACTTGTGAAAAGCTTTCTGAAAGTCCAAATACACTCTATCCACTGGATCAACCTTGTCCGCTTGTTTGTTGATCTCCTCAAAGAATTCTGTTAGATGGGTGAGGGATGACTTCCCTTTACAAAAGCCAGGTTGACTCTTCCACAACAAATCTTGTTGATCTCTGTGTCCCGTAACTCTGTTCTTTATTATTGTTTTAATTATTTGCCTGGTTCCAAAATTAGGGTGTGAGGACGCTGTCTGTGGGAGCCCACTGAGGTCACTCAATTAGGGTTAACTGCAAACAGAACGGGGTAGACAAACCCCAAAAGCTGGTGGATATTCCAGTACTTAGATCTACCAGACCAGCACAAAACAGCTTCGATGTTACCTCACTGGTTACTCAGAAGTCCAAATAATGTGGGTCCCTTAAAGTACCCAGCCTCAGCCCTCCGTCCAGACACACGTCAAACATTTGATGATAAAATCTGAAAATCTTATTTCATCATATGAAATAAAAGGTTCTCCTGATCCCAAAGGACTAAGGGTCAGACCTAGGTCCAATGATAACTTAGATCCTGCTCTGAATATATGCCTATAGTCAATTCTTGTTAACTAAAATAAAATTTATTAATAAAGAAAAGAGAGAGAGTGTTGGTTAAAAGATCAGTATACATACAGACTTGAATTCAGTTCAATTCTTGAGGTTTAGATGCATAACAGAGATGAGCTTGTAGTTGCCAAAAGTCCTTTTAGAAATAGTCCAGAGGTTATAGTCCAATGTCAATATTCAGGATGACTCCAGTAAATGACTGGGGATCTCAGTCCCTATGGCTGGGGGTTTCCCTTTCTTGAAACCCAAAGCAGATCTGAGATGAAGAAGGATTGTGTCCCAGGGTTTTTATACATTTCCAGCAGTCTTTTGACTAAGAAAACAATGGGCTTAATTTTTCTTCTTCCAAACATCATGACAATTAGCATAATTGTAATTTATCCATTAAACAGTTCAGATACAGGTTACCACAACCTTCAAAGAAATACATATAGACAATAATACTGTTTCACTCAAATGTCTTCCTAAATGTTAATACCATTTTTTATCTTTGAATCAAAGCCATAGTAATAGACAAGACTTGTTTGCTTACATCACAAGACCTGAGCAAACCTCTGCTCTTCTCTCTCTAACAATGAAGACTGCATTTCAAAGCTCTATTCATTTACATCTCTTCCTAACCAATCTTTAAAGTTCAGCCATGGGTCAGGTCAGTCCGTGAGTTAATTAACTCTTTCTGGCCCTATGTCACTTGTTAATGAGATATTATATTACACTCATAACATCATATAGGACTGTCATTACAAGGATGGCTTCTGGAACCTTCTTTAAAAATTGGCACCACATTAGCTATCCTCTAGTCATCTGGTACAGAGGCTGATTTAAGTGACGGGTCACATACCACAGTTAGTAGCTCTGCAATTTGATATTTGAGTTCCTTCGGAACTCTTGAGTGAATCCCATCTCGTCCTGGTGACTTACTACTGTTTAATGTATCAGTTTCTTCCAAAACTTCCTCCATTAATAGCTGGGGCAATTTCTCAGATTTGACATCTAAAAAGAACAACTCAGTTGTCTCAGAAGTCAGCGGGGAGTTCTCCCCGTGACTTCAACGGGAGCTGGATCAGACTCATCAGCTCTTTAGAATCATGGAATACCAGGGTTGGAAGGGACCTCAGGAGGTCATCTAGACCAAACCCCAACTAAGCAGGACCAATCCCCAACTAAGTCATCCCAGCCAGGGCTTTGTCAAGGCTTACCTTAAAAATCGCTAAGGATAGAGATTCCACCACCACCCCAGGTAACGCGTTCCAGTGTTTCACCACCCTTGTAGTGAAAAAGTTTTTCCTAGTATCCAAAGTATACCACCCCCTCCAGAACTTGAGACCATTACTCCTTGTTCTGTCACCTGGTACCACTGAGAACAGTCTAGAACCATCCTCTTCTGAACCCCCTTTCAGATAGTTGAAAGCAGCTATCAAATCCCCCCTCACTCTTCTCTTCTGCAGACTAAACAATCCCAGTTTCCTCAGCCTCTCCTCATACTTCTTGTGCTCCAGCCCCTTAATCATTTTTGTTGCCCTTCTCTGGATTCTTTCCAATTTATCTACATCCTTCTTGTAGGGTGGGGCCCAAAACTGGCACAATACTCCAGATGAGGCCTCACTAATGTTGAATAGAGGGGAACAATCACGTCCCTCGATCTGCTGGCAAAGCCTCTACTTATACAACTCCAAATGGCATTTGGGTATGTCTGTGCAGTGAGTGGCAGTTAGTCTCACAGCTCGGGTTGACAGACACAGGCTGGTGCTTCTTGGGTACTGCACTAAGAATAACTGGGTAAATTTTGAGGCTTGGAGCCCCAACTCAAGCTACAGCATCTACACGACTTGTTCTAGTGAGGTGCCCCGAGTCTGTGGATCAGAGCTCCGAGCCTTGATGCCACGGGCTGCCACGTGCCGTGTAGATGAACCCTTGGTCATCACTAAGACCAAAATAGCACTCGTCGTGCATGTTCCCCGATGTACCACGTACATCCAGGCTGAATACCCAGAGTATTCAGCGGAATGTACCAAATACATCTTGCTAAATGCAGCTTAACATGCCAGGTATTTCTAGGCTGAAAGCATGTGCCAGGTGGCCACATATACTAGGTACTTCATGGCAGAATGCACACAAAACAATGTGCATCTCCTAACAACACGGTACACCAGGTAGGATACTTGCAACCAAGTGGGGTTCATTACTCATGACTTGTAATGAAAGTCTAAAAACCCTAAATGATTTTACACAGAAAAATATAAGAGTTTGTGTGATTAGTGTCATTGCAACCTGACTCAACAACTCCACAAAAGTTCTGACAAAAGAACTGACAAAAGGTCAGTTCATTTCTTCCAGAGCTGAGAATTCTCCCTTGTATGTATTTAATTTACAGGGTCTGTTCATTGCATGTGTTATGTTTTATTGAAAGGAAAGACATCGATGTGAGTCTTGCAAAAGATGCCACAAGAAGACAACCTGTCAGGGTCCAATGACTCAGGCTCTGATCCATCTGTGTTCTTCCTGACGGGCATCCCGGGGCTGGAAACTCTGCACCTCTGGATCTCCATCCCCTTCTTCTCAGTGTTCACCATGATCATTGTAGGAAACTGCACCCTCTTGTATGTTATCAAGACAGAGCCCTCCCTCCACAAGCCCATGTTCTATTTCCTCGCCATGCTGGCCGTCATCAACCTGGTATTATCCTTAAACACTGTGCCGAAAATCCTGAGCATCTTCTGGTTTAATTCCAGGGAGATCAGCTTTAACGCCTGCCTGGTGCAGATGTTTTTCATTCACTCGTTGTCCATGATGGAGTCTGCTCTGCTGCTGGCCATGGCCTTCGACAGGTACGTGGCCATCTGCAACCCGCTCAGGTACACCACCATCTTGACCAATTCAATGATAGTAAAGATTGGGCTGGCGGCTTTGGCCCGGGCTGTTCTGTTCATGGCCCCTCTGCCCTTCCTCGTTAGGAGGCTGCCCTTCTGCCAGTCCCACGTCATCTCCCATTGCTGCTGTGACCACATGGCTGTGGCGAAGCTAGCCTGTGCCAGTACTGCGATCAATAACATCTATGGGATCATCGTAGCTATCTTCATCGTGGGGTTGGATCTGCTCTTCATTGCCCTGTCGTACATCAAGATCCTAAGGACTGTCTTAAGTCTGGCGTCCAAGGAAGAGCAGCTCAAGGCTTTTGGCACTTGTGTTTCCCACCTTTGTGCCATTTTAGTGGTCTATGTACCAGGGGTTCTCTCTTCAGTAACTCACAGGTTCAGCCACCAAATCGCCCCATACGTACATGTCCTGATGGGCACTTTCTACCTCCTCTTTCCTCCCATGATGAACCCCATCGTATATGGTGTGAAAACCAAACAGATTCGTGACAGAGTTCGTCTCCTGTTCCGAAGGAAAACCTTCTAGGCTGCACCTCGTGTGCAGTCTAGTGCTGGGAAACCCATTGGGAAGTTCCCCACCTCCCTAAATACAGAAGGATCATTAACACTGATGCATCTTTCTGTTGCATCTTGAACAATTTTATAGCTCTTCACAAACCATGGAGTGAAAGGTCTGTGCATGCTGGAGTGGGAAAGCTGTCACCTTTGCAAGCGGTGCAGCACACAGTCCCCATGTTCTCCCTGAACTGTGGTGGTTACCATGACAGTTACACTGGGCTGTAGCCCTGCCTCATTTGTCCATCACTAGCAAGAGGGCTCCTCACTCCTTGCCTGTGAGGAGGTGAAGTGTCTTACTCAACATCACGCAGCAGCCCAATGACTAAACTAGGACATGATCCTAGGTTTCTGGCATCCTAATCCAGTGCTCGATCCACTAAGTCCTGCTGTCTCCATGACAATGAGGTTATTTCAGTTTTAATAAGATGAATTCTTGGCTTGCAATGTGTCACATGATAGTTTTTCTTATAGTCAGTTGCCTTTCCTATTATCTTTCAATCTAACTGAAGAATCTTGAACAGAACTTCAATACAATTCAGCATTTAATTCTTGGCTGAAATAAGACCCAGCACAATTCTTACAAAATCAGTGACCCGAAGAAGAACTCTGTAGAGCTCGAAAACTACTGTCTTTCAGCAATGGAAATTGGTCAAATAAAAGATATTACTTCCCACACCTTGTCATTCTAGGTCAGTAGGAGTCCATCCATTCACTTCAATGGGTTCATGTTGGTAACGAGTATGAATTAGGATCACGTTTTTACCTCATCCACCCAGAAGGATCAAAAAGTTTTGTAAGAACTGTGGGGCTAATCCTCAGATGTGATGAACTCCCACAATTCTCATTGGCTACAATGGGAGTTCACTGGTCCCTATCTGTCAGGATCAGACCCTATATTAGTGTCGGCTACCCTAGAAAGCTTTTATCGATATAATTTGTATTTTATATTAGAGGGAAAAATCAACAAGAACAAAATCCAAAGAAAAGTCTCCCAGAGGAAGCAGGAGAGAGAAGACTCATAAAATATTTAAACAAGCCACTTAACTGAATCCTTCTAATATCTCTTGCATGTTGTCAAGAATCAGAGGGGTAGCTGTGTTAGTCTGGAATTGAAGAAGTGACAAAGAGTCCTGTGGCACCTTAAAGACTAACTAGGGTATTAGCCCACGAAAGCTTATGCTCTAATACTTTAGTTAGTCTTTAAGGTGCCACAGGACTCTTTGTCACTTCTAATATCTCTGTGGATCAGAAGTTTGAAATCTAAATTCGCTTGTTTCCAGGCTTTCTGCCTAGGATTCATAGAAATGCTATTGTCTTTCCTCTCCAGGGCTAGACCCCACGTGAGCACATTTCCTTACTTACTTTATGAAATGAAGATTTAAGCTAATTCATTAAACTCTTTAGGAAACCTCTGACTACAAGCAGTGACTGAATGCCCATCCAACAGGCATGGCTAAGATGACACCTCTCTCGCTGTAAAATGTCTGCGAGGATTCCCTGTTGTGCCCATTCCCTCTGGGGCACCTGGCATTGGCCACTGTTGGAAGACAGGATACTGGGCTAGATGGACCATTGGTCTGACTCAGTCTGGCTGTTCTTATTTTCTTAACAGGGATATATCTGCAACTGGCCTATACCATAATCCTGTTCATTCACTTAAGCTAAATATCCCATAACACCTTGCATTTGCTTAACTAAGCATTTGGCATTAGCTGGTAGAAAACTTGTCAAAATCAAGATTCATTCATTTCCCTGTCTTAGTACAAGCCAGGGAAGAACCTAGAATGTTAATATCTAAACCAAAGCTAAGCAAGGAGCAGAACAACAAGGTAGGGAACTGGAACAAATTGATGGGTTGGATTTTAGTGATTTGTAAAGAAATGGGTAACTTGTAAAATCATATAAATAATAGCAGATGAAATTTGTAATGGGGGAGCGCACAGGACGGTTCTTTGGAGACTGGTATCAGATCGAACCTTTCTCCTCTGCCATATTAATAAACCCGACTGACATTGGGCTCTTGAGTATATTTCATAACAAAATAATGAACAAAACTGTGACCAAACAAGAGCCATAGAATTGAAGGTCAGAAGGGACCATTATGATCATTTAGTCTGACCTCCTGCACATAATATCCCTGTGTTTCCTTTGTAACTTTGAAACTTTGAAACTAAGTAGAGGGGATTCTTCTGTGTTTTGTTTTGAATCTTTTTGTGACTCTGTAAGTACTTCCATTGTGATTTTTATAGAGGTAATTTCTTTTTTTTCTTTTCTTTAATTAAAATTCTTCTTTCAAGAATCTGACTGATTTATTCCATTGTGTAGATCCAGGGTTTTGGATTAGGCTCACCTGTAAGGATTGGTGAGGGGTTTATCTCAAGTGTTTCCCGGGAATGGGGGTGTAGGCTTGGGTGGATATTTTGGGGAATTAGGAATTCCAAGTGGTCTCTTCCCTGAGTCTTTGTGTTACACTTGATGGTGGCAGCCTATCACCCCAGGTACAGAAGAAGTTTGTGCCTTGGGGAAGTTTTAACTTAAGCTGGTAAAAAAAGCTTGCGGGGGGGATAGGGTCTTTTCATGCGGGTCTCCAAATCTGTACCCTAGAGTTCAGAGTGGGAAGGGAACCCTGACAAAGGTAAAATAGATCAACTATATAATTTATCAACAATTCCAGACAGTCTGAATAGCCACCCATCGATATCACTGAAGAGATCCTATGGCCCATTTCCCCTGGAAAACTGATTTCTGTCATCCTGTAGAGTAGCATAAATAGAAATGGTCCCTCAGCACTTCACAACATAACTCTGCTGTGGCTCCCCACCCCTGCCTGAGGCCCTTTCCCCGTAGTGGAAGGGGGCAATAGGCGGAGTTTGTAGGACTATGGGGTGCTTCCCCCAAAACTGCATACATTGACAAGGTCATGGCCAAGATCACCTTCCGGCCAGTAGTGCTAAGCTCGTGTGGGGGATGGTGAATTGCTCCCTGTGAGTCGGAGGTGGAGTTCCCCACAAGTTACTCTACCTCCGACTCAAAGCCCCCACAAGTTACTCAGAAACTGCTCCTGCATACTCTGCTCAGCAGCCCCCTCCTGGTCAGCCTAGAAGCTTTTCCCTCTAAACAGGAGAAGCACCCGGTCACGAATCTGTTTGGTTTTCACCCCGTACACAATGGGGTTCATCATGGGAGGAAAGAGGAGGTAGAAATTGGCCAGCAGGATGTCTACATGAGGGGTGACATGGCGCCCGAACCTGTGTATTGTAGAGGAGACGACCACGGGGACGTAGAACACTAAAATGGCAGAAAGGTGGGAGCCACAGATGCCAAAAGCCTTGAGTTGCTCTTTCTTGGATGCCAGGCTTAAGACAGTCCTCAGGATCTTGACATATGACAGGACAATAAACATCAGATCCAGCCCTACGATAAAGAGAGCTACCATGATCCCATAGATGATATTGAAACTGGTGTCAGCACAGGCCAGGTTCATTGCAGTAGCAATGGGAGATGACGTGGGACCCGCAGTAGGGCATCCTGCTGACAAGGAAGGTCAGGGGGACCACTAGCAGAACAGCCCGGGCCAAAGCTGCCAGCCCAATCTTTGCTATCACTGAATTGGTCAGGATGGTGTCATATCTCAGGGGGTTGCAGATGGCCACGTACCCATTGAAGGCCATGGCCAGCAACAGAGCAGACTCCATGGTGGAGAACGAGTGAAGGAAAAACATCTGCACAAGGCAGCCATTAAAGCTAATCTCCCTGGAATTAAACAAGAAGATGCTCTGGATTTTCGGCATGGTGGTTGTGGATAAAACCAGGTCGACAACGGCCAGCATGGCGAAGAAATAGAACGTGGGCTTGTGGAGGGAAGGCTCTGTCTTGATAACACACAAGAGGGTACAGTTTCCCAGAAGGGCCACGCTGTACACTGAGCAGAAGGGGATGGAGATCCAGGAGTGCAGAGCTTCCAGCCCCTGGATGCCCGTCAGGAAGGACATGGATGGATCAGAATTTGTGTTTTCAGAAGCTGACAGTTGCCCTGCAGGGGCATCCTCTGCAAGTTTCACCACAAGGTCTGTCCTGTCAGTAAAACATAGGAGATGGCATGAACAGACACTATACACATGTGAGGTGCCGCACTGTGGCTCATGGGATGCAACTCCTTTGGGAATCGATGACAAGATCTGCGGCTGACAGAAACATTGGTTGGGTGGTAAATATCGAGGCACCCAAATTAACGAAAGCCTTGATGAAGGTGAAAGTACCTGAAAGTACAAAGTGACAAGACATTAGCTATGGCAGGGCTCTTGAATCTGGCAGCCAAAGGCATAACAAGGCTGGAAGTTGAAGCCTTCAGTGTGAAAACTGTGAATAAGATGCAACTGGGCTACTGGAACTAGGAATGAATTAACCAGTTCACGAGAACCATCTGTGGCTGTAGTAAGTTCTCCATGGACCGGGGTCTTTCAACAAAGATTGGATGTTCTCAAGGAGATGTTCTAGCTCAACCACAAGTTACTGGGCTGCCTGCAAGAATCGTCGGGTGACTTATTTGGTCTGTGATAAGCAGGAGGTCAGGCTAGATGGCCATAAGGGAGCCTCCTTAAAATCTAGCCCTTTATTATTTCAACAGGCACTGGGTCCACTTCTGTCAGGTCTGGAGTTAGCTCTACACACAGATCTGTGATGTCAACCCTTTCCTTCAGAAGACTTTCCAATTCTCCCTGCCTGCCTTTGCATTACCTCTTGTGTTATCATGAGCGTTTCTTTCAGTGCCGTCACCAGGGTACCTGAGCACTAGGGGGAGACACAATGAACTTTGTACTCCATTTACATTTGCGGCTTTCAGAGTTCAAATGATTTATGTTGCTGTTTTGGAGCTTTCGGCACTTGTGCGAGAACAACCCGGAGTGGCCCTAGCCCACAAAACGTATCAAGCAAATCAGCCAAAACCAGATAGTCTAGAACTTAGCAAAACCTTTCCCTCCCTCGGTGAGTGACCCACCCCATGACTCCTGCACTTGCCCAGGGGAGAAGCTGGGATGGTAGATATGGGCTTTGCAACATGGTTCGGGTATTTCTGACCAAGGTTGAGTAGGGACTGAATTCCAGGGGAAGCATCCTGACCCCAGCCTACTCTCTCTTACGCTGGGGAGTAAAGGCATGAACTCATTGCCTTTGTTGCCAAGCTCTCTCCTCTCCCCTATCTCTGTTACTGCTGACAACACCTCCAGCCTCCCAGGGCTACAACCTGGCAGACGTGTGCAGGATGTATCCAAGTCCTGACATGTCACTCTCCATCATGTCCCTAAGATCTGACCCTTCTATCTACACAACAGAAACTTTCCTCCATATCCAGCTCCACGTCATCTACAGCCTTGGTTCTGGAAATCTCCTCCATTCTGATCTCACACTTCCAAAGCATGAAATCCCTCCTCAGGCTCCTTTCCCTCATCCTCAGGGACCTTTCCAGCTCCATCTCCTCATTTATCTGCTCTGTTCTCTTCTCGTGTTGTTCCCTGTCCCCTCCATTCTGCCAGGGATGGACCACCCACCTGTTTGCTTCTCCCACGCTGCCTTCCAAGTACAGAACAGCCTCCCTGAACTGGCTCCCTCCCCATTCCTTCTTCACACCCATCCTCAAGACCCAGTCGGCCAAGAAACAATGGACCATCGGGTAGAGCTGATGTCATGTATTTAGCATAACAGATGCATATAATGGTAGGAAAAATGGTCCATGTTTTGGTTTGTGGTTTTTTATCTCTCCCTCTATATATTACAGAGGGCTTAATTCAGAGTGGTAGCCGTGTTAGTCTATATCAGCAAAAAGAACGAGAAGTCCTTGTGGCACCCTAGAGAATAAGACATTTATTTGGGCATAAGCTTTTTAGCCCACGAAAGCTTATGTCCAAATAAATGCGTTAGTCTCTAAGGTGCCGCAAGGACTCCTCATTCAGAGGGCTTAATGTCGATCAAGAAAAGTATCTGTCTGTTCTTGTGTGTGTGTGTGTCTGTACAGTGTCTTGTGCATTCTGAGTGCTATCCAAAGGTCAATAATTCTCAATATCTAGAGAATGTACAAAATCACCCCAAACTTCCCAATCATTTGGTGGAGGAATTTTAACACATGGCTCCTGGCTCCCATCCCATCTTTAGCTCTAAGGGCTTTTCAACTTTGTTTGCACGGTCAATGATCTGCCAGCAGGAATGTGGGCACAGACTATGCTACACACCTGATTTGTGGGAGCAGTTATTTCCAGGTGCAAATGATCCCTTCAGAAAGGAAGGTCAGGTTTTTTAAAAAAGCAAGCCTCAAATGTAATCCGCATAGTCTCTTTCACATAAACTCCATTCCCTAGCCCCTTTCAGAATGCAGGCACCTTAACACAAAGGAGCTAAGATCAACGCTAAAGTCAAGAGAGGTGATCTGCCTGTGAAACGTCTGAAGAGTCACTCAGCACACAGTCTCAATCGTGGGTGTTGAAGGTATTTGCCTTCACCCACGCCTGGGCACACAGCTTGATTTTTTAGGAAGTGCTGAACGCCCATCAGCTCCCTCTGAAAACCAGGTCATTCCTTTAGGTGAAAAGCAGACCATAAATGCCTAGTGATAGGTGCTCACGCTGGATCAGGTGGGGCACAATTCGAATCCGTGGATGAAACAGGAAATTAAAATGTACCGCAGCAGAATTTGGATCCGGTTTTGAACTTGCCCCGAACGTGGCTGTGTTTGGATCTGAGGTTCTGCTTCAGACCCCTCGATGGTACAGACCAGCCCAATTCCTTTGCCCACATGCATCAAATTCCGTGTGCGAACTCACCAGAACCCCGCAGTGCTCCTTCCTGTCCTAGAGCCTCGCTCTCCCTCACCGGCTGAGTCAGCTCCACACGCTCTCCCAGCCGCCTGCCTTGGGTGGATTTATAGCCACGGTGAGAGAAATCGCCTCCTCCCTGCAAGGGGGTCTCACCGTTCAGCTGGGAATCTCAGCTTCCACTTCCTCCTCTACACCCATCTCTGGCAGACAGAGTTAACTCTTTCTTTTCTGACTTGGGAGAAAAGAAACTGTCCCTGCCTCTCGGGAATGACAGATAGAAAAGCCAATTTCGGACCCTTCTAGACCATGATCCCTCAGCCATTGCAGAACTGAGCACTACAGTAGATCGCACCGTGCTTTGCCCAGTCTCGTTTTAAATAACTCAAACAATGAACCCTCCACCACTTCCCTTAGGAGGCTGCATCCACCCCAGGGAGTCCATTAATGCCCACAGTACCTCCTGCGGCTACGCAAGAGGGTCACCCTGGCCAGACAAGTCAACTTCAGCTGCTTTGTGGCTGAATATTTAACAGTCCGCAATCACTACAAATACAAGCCAGCCACTGAACGCCACACACAGGGAGAGGCCTTAGGAGTTCAAAAAGGCAATACAGCCCCATAGATAGTTACTCTGTAGCCGGCCGCCTTAAGTTATTATTTTGAGGTTGCACTGTCTTAGTGCTCAGAGGCCTCAGCCTGGAAACCGAGCCCCACCACGCTAGGTGCTATAGACACGTGTAAGGAAAAGAAGCTCACCAGATTTTCCAATCTGTGTCTGTATTTCAGTTCCCGGGTGCAGTAAGCTTCCTGAGGAGACAAAATATCACCTCATGTCAGCTCCACCCACCCCTGAGGCATTCAGTAACCCTGGGAACAAGGCAAACAAATGGGGAGACATTCGGTGCAACTAGTGGATCCGCTTGACTATAAATTTATCCACACTGAAAACAAAACAAAACATGGCAGCGTCTCAGAGCCCAGGTCAAGTGGGGGTTCAGGCCACAGCGTTCAAAAGAGCAGCAAAGATGTTCCCACCTAGACTGAAGTCCGGGCTCCGGCCTTCCCCCTTCACTGGGTTTCAGAGCCCCAGTTACAGCCCCAGCAGAAATGGCTACACTGCTATCTTTAGCCCTGTAGTGTGAGACCAGGTAAGTTCACCCAGACTCTGAGACTGTGATGGTTCTGTTCCTGTTGGGATCAACTGAGAGTTCCAGATCAGGACAAATTGCTTCCAAAAGGGCAAACAGAGCCCAAAGCTGGGGTTTCTCCACCTCTAAAGCAAATCAAACCAGCAAAAGAGAAAAGACTTTGGTTTCACCCCACTAGCTAGGCCCAAGTCACACAAACAATTCCTTTAGACACTCCAGCTTCCCAGTATCACCACCAGCAGCCACCTGTCCTGGGGACAAATGGTTATGAAAATCAATACCCCAATAAAAGAAAATGGTTCTCCACAATTCCAAAGAATCAGGCCCCAGACCCAGGTCAATCTACAAATCAGATCTTACCCAGAAATCACGCTGTTGCCAGTCCTTTGGAATCTAAAATCTAAAGGTTTATTATACAAGGAAAAGATATAGGTGAGGGTTAGGAATGGTTAAAAGAAATCAATTACATGCAGTAATGACAAATTCCTTGGTTCAGGCTTGCATCAGTTGTAGAATAAACTGCAGGTTCAAATCAAAGTCTCTGGAATACATTCCCTGGAGGAATGGGTCATCAATCCTTTGGCCAGAGCTTTGTAGCAAAGTCCCGTCCAGAGGTAGGAGCAAGGCTGGAGACTGAAGACAACATGGAGGGGTCTCTCCCAGGTCTTTATAGTTTTCCCCGGGTGCAGGAATTCTCTTTGTCTTTTGCTGTGGAAACTTACAGCAAAATGGAGTATTGAGTCACATGAGCAATCCCTGTCCCCTCGCTAGTACACAGGATGTGTCCGTCCTCTCTCAGTGGGTCAGTTGTGTACCTGATGGTTCTTGATGGGCCATCAAACAGGGCAGGCCAAGCTAACAGCAATTTGTCTGGGATTTCATCCCGAAGCAAAGCATAATATTTGGAAAGACAGACAGTACAGAGCCAATATTCATAACTTCAAATACAAAAATGATACACGCATACAGATAGCATAATCATAATCAGCAAACCATAACCTGGTCATGGACATCTTATATGACCCCCTTTACATAAGATTTGGTGCCCTTACAGGACCTTGGTTGATCTATATGATCCCACATAATTTCAGTAACGTGACAAAGACTCGCTCCCCAGGGGAGCGGGGTTTGTGGTGTAGATGTACCCCAAGAAGAGACAGTTTCATAGCAATGCTGGCACTTCCTGACTGCAGTCCACCTGCCAATCTGGCAAGGCAGCCACTCTTGTGGGTTTTCAGCTCTTCTGCTTCCATTTCTAGCTAGACCCCAAAAGGGATGAGGTGCAGTGAAAACAAAAAACAGCTCAGAGGGGTGGAGTTCCCTCGGCTTTTCTCAACCTTCAAAAAGACTTGGTTGATTTTAAACTTGGGACCAAGATTTGGGGGATTTCTTATCCCTAGTGGAAATTCCAGTATACTCCATAGGAATCTTTGAACTGGTCCTTCTCCTCCTCTCTCGACGTCTTCTGGTCTGGGTAGATTTTTACGGGTATCTCTTGGTTTCCACTGGAGGATCCATAGCTGAAGGAACCAGTAGATCTGTTACAAATCTTAGTCTGCCACTTGGAACCAGGTGAAAATTTGCAACAGGAATTTCCACTAGAGATTCCTGCACTCCTGAACTGAGTATATGTAGCCAGCACTGAAATGCAGCCACGTATCGGTTTGACTGTGACCGTCATTGAGCACCAGCTTCACAGCGCGCCTGGTTAGCACAGCAAGTGCAGGAGATTGTCACATACACTATCACATCCCCTACGGGGGGAACTGAGGCTGCTGGAATGTAAGGATCCAAGTTGGAATTCACTCAAGGTACCAGCCCTGGTCTTGCTGAACGAGAGCTGTTCTAAGTACTGCACAGCTATGATAAGGGAGGAGGGCCGGGCTGTTCTTCCTATTTTACAGCTTGGGAGTGGCGAGACCAAGGGACTTGCCCAAGGTCACCTGTGGCCGAGTCAAGAATAGAACTCGGGCCTCCTAAATTACTGCCCTAACCACTGGGCCATTCTCTCTCTAGGGGAGGGGTCTCAAACAGGCGGCCCACAGGCCGCATGCGGCCCACCGGGCTCTTTTCTGCAGCCCGTCACACTCCCTGTGCCCCTCCCGCACTTACCTAGAGTGGCTCCAGGCAGGGAAAGCTCCCTGCCTGCCCGCCCTGCCCCCGGCTGCTCCAGGAAGCAGCTGGAATCACGTCCCTGAAGCCCCTGGGGAGGCACAGATCTCACTTCCAGGCACGGCCCTCCCACAGCTCCCACTGGCCGGGAACTGGGAACCGTGGCGATTGGGAGCTTTGGGGGAGGTATCTGGAGGTGCGGCCATGGCAACACAGAGTCCTGTGCCCTCCCTCCCCCAGGTTCCAGCTGCTTCCCAGAGCAGGGGGGGAGAGGGGGCGAGGGGAGGGGGGTAAGGCAGGCAAGCCTGTAGGGAGCCTCCACCCCCCACACGTGTCCTGCAGCCCAACCCCCTGCCCTGAGCCTCCTGCTGCATCTCGACCCCCTGCTGCACCGTTCACCCCTCCTGCACCCTGACCCTCTGCTGCACCCCTTACCCCTCCTTCACCCCAACTCCCTGCCTTGAGCCCCCGCTGCACCTTGCACCCCTCCTGCACCCCAACTCCCTGGCTTGAGCCCCCTGCCACAACCTGCACCTGAAACCCCTGCTGCACCCCTCAGCCCCCTGCACCCCTATCCCCTGCCCTGAGTCCTCTGACACACCCCATACCCCTCCTGCACCCCAATCCCCTCCCATGAGTCCCCTGACACACCCCATACCCCTCCTGCACCCCAATCCCTGCCCTGAGTCCCCTGACACACCCCATACCCCTCCTGCACCCTAATCCCTGCCCTGAGTCCCCTGACACACCCCATATCCCTCCTGCACCTCAACCCCCTGTCCTGAGTCCCCTGAAACACCCCATACCCCTCCTGCACCCCAATCCCTGCCCTGAGTCCCCTGACACACCCCATACCCCTCCTGCACCCCACTCCCTGCCCTGAGTCCCCTGACACACCCCATACCCCTCCTGCACCCCAATCCCTGCCCTGAGTCCCCTGACACAC
>ML677344.1:361595-392218 GCA_007922305.1 Dermatemys mawii | reverse complement strand
ACCCCCTGTCCTGAGTCCCCTGACACACCCCATACCCCTTCTGCACCCCAATCCCTGCCCTGAGTCCCCTGACACACCCCATACCCCTCCTGCACACCAACCCCCTGCCCTGAGTCCCCTGACACACCCCATACCCCCCTGGACTCCAATCCCTGCCCTGAGTCCCCTGACACACCCCATATCCCTCCTGCACACCAATCCCTGCCCTGAGTCCCCTGACACACCCCATACCCTGCCACAGCCCAACCCCCTGCCTTGAGCCCCCTTCTGCATCCTGCACCTCAACTTTCTGCCCTGAACTCCCACCACATCCCCCCTGCACTCTCTGGGGGTAGGGACAGGGCAGAGCTGGGGTGGGGGTTTCGGGGAAGAGGTTGGAATGGAGACAGGGAAGGGGTGGGAAGAGGCAGGGAAGGGGCAGGGTCTCCTGGAAGGGGTGGAGTGGGGGCGGGGCCGGGGGCAGGGGGTCAGTGATGCGGCCCTCGGGCTAATGTGCTAGTCCTCATGTGGCCCTCGTGGTCATTTGATTTTGAGACCCCTGCTCTAGGGCTACTGCGCTTGTCCTCAGCTGGGACTGTCACCAAGGTGCCAGCCAAGATGGCAGGATCCGTGCTGAAGAGGGTAGATGAAAGATGGTTAATGCAACCCTAGAGCTCTAGCTTGCATCCACCATCCACGATTCCACAGAGGGGACAGAACGACCAGCTTTTCCCTGGCCTACTGGTGTGCCCGTGTCGAAACGCCCTTTTCCTGCCATTAGATCAGGGGTAGGCAGGCTATGGCAGGCGGCACGTGAGCTGATTTTTGGTGGCGCTCACCCTGCCCAGGTCCTGGCCACCGGTCCGGGGGATTCTGCATTTTAATTTAATTTTAAATGAAGCTTCTTAAACATTTTAAAAACTCTGTTTACTTTACAGACAACAACAGTTTTGTTGTAGATTATAGACTTCTAGAAAGGAGCTTTCTAAACACATTAAAATGTATTATTGGCCCACGAAACCTTAAATTAAAGTTAATAAATGAAGACTCGGCACACCACTTGTGAAAGGTTGCCAACCCCTGCATTAGAACTTGGCCATTTACATGCCTTGCCAGACAGAAACCTAGAAGTCCCCAAACCAGATCAATCTATTCTAGTATGTTGCCCGCATCGCTGGCCAGTACCCAATGCTGCAGAGGGAGGTTCACGATACCTTGCAGGGGAGAGTTTTGGACTGATCTGCCCACAGACGGTCTCTCCTTCTCTGCCACAATCAGTGGCACACATGCAAGAACCCAATGGAAGTTCCCACATCCCTTTGATCATTCCCTGTTAGATGCGCTCATTCCGGGGCACCTGGCATTGGCCACTGTTGGTAGACAGGAGACTGGGCTGGATGGACCTTTGGTCTGATCCAGTACGGCTGTTCTTATGTTCTTTGTTTTTCTGTAGGACTCATGAGGCCTGTGTGTCCTGCATGCTGGGGCAGCCTCACAGCCAGATGGAAAGAGCAGTGCTTCCCTGCACGCAGCTCCCTTCCCCGTTCCTGAATGACACTTCATCACTTCATCTGAATATCTGACCTGCCTTTGAGTCCCAATATGGAAAGGACCCGACAGCTGCAGCCAAACCACCTCTGGCCTCGATCTCCTCTGATCGCACAGAACAAGCAGTTCGGAGCTTTTGGGAACCTGTCTCTGAACGGATCTCCTGATATAGGGCACTGGCTCGGGGCAGGGGGCCGGGGGCCCCATCAATTTGTGGAACCTTTTTGGCCTGAGTTTGGGACAGTGTGCTCTGCAGATGTGTATA
This sequence comes from Dermatemys mawii, assembly GCA_007922305.1. NCBI lineage: Eukaryota > Metazoa > Chordata > Testudines > Dermatemydidae > Dermatemys > Dermatemys mawii. The sequence goes on along the minus strand of ML677344.1, from coordinate 390,426 downwards.
TGAATGAACCAGTGTCCTGCCGCTAGGGCCAACGTGTAAGCAATTTGATCAGGGGAAAATCAGTGCACTGTCTTTGGCCCATGTTCCCAGAATAAATGCAACCTCTCACTCCTCTCCAGTATGCCTCTTGGGGAACTGGGAAGGACGTGTTTGTGATGAAGGCACACCAAGGGGAGTTAGGAGCTGTGGTCTCCGTTTCCACCAATCCCAAAGACTTTCTGGGCCAGATTTTAATCCCAGCTATTGAGACCAGACTATAGGTCCACACAGGAAATTCATTTACCCTCTCTGTGCCTCTATTTCCCCACCAGGAAAAGTAACTTTACATGTTGATCAAGCTAATAGCAACCATACTGTGTGCATTCAGCCACCATGAATTAAAGAAATAGAACACCACATAGCTAAGGGTTGAACTGAACAAGCAGGACTTCTGGAGGCAAGGTGAAAACTAGCTGCAGACTTGTAGTTTCTGCTAATCAGAATGGGAGGACAGGTGAGAAGAGTCAACAAATTGAGACTGAAAGAAAATAAGTGGATAGAGACCATGAGTTTGGGCACCTTTGATATAGACGTTTATTATGACTGGGGTTGTTAGGAATGGTTGTTGATAAGTAGTTGATTGATCGGGAAGGGGTAGTCAGAGAACAAAGCAGGGGGGCTTAGATGGGGGGTGGGATCCTGGGTGGTGGTGGTAGGGTGGGGGGATCTCAGGAGGGGGCAGTCAGGGAACAAAGAACAGGGGGGGCTTAGATGGGGGTGGGGTTTTAGGGGGGCAGTTAGAGTGGGGGGGTCTCCAGAGGGGGTGATCAAGGGACAAGGAGTGGCGGGGGTTGGATGGGTTGGGGGCTCTGAGGGGGGTGGTCAGGGGGTGGGAAGTGGGTGGGGGTGAGATGGGGGCGGGGCCAGGCTGTTTGGCGAGGCAGCCTTGCCTACCTGGCCCTCGGCACAATTTTTAACCCTAATGTGGTCCTCGGGCCAAAAAGTTTGCCCACCCCTGTTCTAAGCCTATTGCTACTGTCTGTGTGAGCTTTAATAAACTGTAGTTTTAAATTAAAACATGCTGACTTGTACCAATCTTTCATCAGCTGGAAGTGCTGTGTTCCCACTGATTTATTCCTGACACCGCGTGGAGTGCAGCAGTTCCGTTACCACTGCTTTGGGTTCTGAAAACCCGGGGTAACTCTCTCTTAACCAAAATAGATCCTGATGACTTCATATTGAAAGTTAAGCAGAGCCCTGACCCTGCAGGGACAAGTCTTCAAACGTCATATACACTTTTGCACATGCACCCTCTTGGTTGTGTGGACTCCCTCATGCAGACATGCCTTTTGGGGTATTTGCATACTTAAAGTAGGTGTGCGCACACACACACACACACACACACACACACACACACGGGCACATACAGACACTCTAGCACATCCTCTCTTGAAGATCAATCCCAAACTATTGAATAGAGATGTAGCTATTAAGCCAAGGGCCTGTAAAGTAGGAATGGGTTCAGTCACGGTGACTGTTTGTGGCTATTCCCTACGCCTGATAGCAGATTTTCCTCTGTAATGAAGAAAGGCTTTGAATTCCCAGTTGGGGAGTAAAGGCGATTTGTTTAAGAGGTATAAATACCCCCTTGCGGGTTGTCCTGGCAGACTGGAGAATCACACAGACTGTGTGTGACTGCAGCGTTCACTGAAGGTGAAGAAGATACAGCTGGATCCAGGTAAGGTGGGGCAGTATGGATTTATTCAGGGGCCCTGATAATGAATGTTTTTTAAATGCACTGGAAATCTTTGGGCCAAATCCTGTTCTCATCATGCTGGTATAAATATAAAATAGTCCCACTGATTAAAGCAGAGCTACTCTGGATTTACAGCAGTGTAACTGAGCTCTTAATGAATGAACTCTTTAATAACATGGAACAAGGCATTGTGAGAACGGGCAGTACTCAGAATTCAAGAAACACCAGCAATAACACAACTGGAATTCTGCCCCCTTTGTGTGAATTTCTTGGTCTTTAATGATTTGGTTGCAAATTATTCCTCAATTAACACAACCTCAAAGGTTCTTTTCTACAATCTTAGACACACACAGGTAGGAAAACATCTTGTAATACTCTTTTCTCCCATGTACATTTGCACTACTTTTGTCATCCCAACAGTCCAGTCTGCATCTCTTTGGTGACTTAGACTTTTGTGTATAAATTCTCTTCTCTGCAAGGTCTGGTTTTAAATCAATTTCAGCAGCAGCAGCTGCTGTTTTCTCCCTGATTTCTTTCCAACCAGCAGCACAGCCTTCTTGCTGGGATATTGATCGGCATTAAAGTAATTATCTGCCTGTCACTGGTGTGAAACGTAGAAAGATACCCATAATAAGAAGGGGTGCGGGGTGTGGGGGGGGTGTTGTGTGACAATTCTGGCTTTTCCCAAACTAGAAACACCATCAATCAGCCCAGCTGTTCTCACAGCACTGCTGGATTCTAGGGGAGTGCATGGAGCGTAGCACTGGGAGAGAGGAATTTTAATCAGGACTCTCACTACCTTTGAGGTTTCTGGCTAATAAATAACAGCCCAATACTGCATCTTGGAAGTTAGTGGGAGTTTTGCCACGGCCTGGAATGGAAGCAGGATCAGGCCCACGGCCTCTCTGTCTCATTTTCCCCAACGCTGGAAGCAGATTAGCACTACTCAGGCATGGAGCCAGAGGGACTGTGGACGTCCAGGCCGAGTGCCCAAACTGTGCTGCTGAGTGTGCTGGGTACCTGCTGCTACACATGCTGGGAACTACGTGGGAAAGTGCAGGTAATCATGGGCACAGAGCCCCTGACAAACAGGGTTCAAGCTCTCCTCAAACTCTGCCCCCCAGTGCAGGACTGCTGAGAGCAGCAGGTACAGCCAGACAGACGGCTGCTACCAAAGGGACCCGGTACCCCCAGAGCGAACACACTTGCTGTGCTGCGGAATGTATCTGCCATGGCTAAGATCCTGCTTCTGCGAGTCCTAAGCACATCCAGGGAGGAGACCTGGCCATCGCTAATGGACAACATCGGCAGCATAGACAAGAAAGAGAGAGGAAAGGGTTAAAATTTAAAGGTAACGCCCTTCAGCTCCTGTTGTGCTTCTTACCAATACAGGGAAGCTTTCCCCAGGCTGAGAACTGGCCATCAAATGCTGCAGCATCCTCCCTACAGGGCTCTACTGCAATTCATTGATCACCAAGTGGCTTTCCATTGCTGGGGACTGTTTAAAACCTGCAACCTGTTTCACGTTTAAAAAAACTTGCAGTTCTTTTGCACACAAAGTGAGCGAGATGCAACCAACTACGCAAGGGTCCAAAGAGTTGTCTGCGGGGAGCGACTGGAACCCACAGTCGAATCCGACTAAACTGTGCGCAGAGAGACAAGGTTGGGGAGGGAATGTCTTTTATGGACCAACTTCTGTCGGTGAGAGAGACCAGGTTCTGGACCACACAGAGCTCTGTGTCTCTCTCTCACCAACAGACATTGGTCCAGTAAAATATATTCCCTCCCTCCCCTGGCCTCTCTAATAGCCTGGGCCCAATCTGGCTGTGACAACACGGCATAAACTGCACACGTTTATCAACAGGCCTCGTTCCTAAGCTGTGTCCATACGGCACTGACTGGTCACATGCTGCTACTGGCTCTTCACTTTGGTTCCGGCTATCAGTAGCCAATAATATATAAATATTTCCTTATTACAGTTCCATGTAACCAATGGCTGGCAACTAGTTGCCACAGGGCTATTATGTGCTTGCCAGAGACAGGGGACGTGGTCCGTGCAATCCTGGATGGGAGGGGAGGAGCGCACCCAACAATGGCTCTGTTTCAGAGGCCCTGTAAAAGTTTGGGAACCTAGAGCAAAGTGCTGGTCCTTGAGCAGACGTGTGTTCATGCCTCCAGGGCAGGCCAGAAAGGCCCTGGCCCTTTGCAACTGGGAGCTGTAGTTGCAGGGCACATGACAAGGGCAAACATGACCCACAGCACACCAGAGATAAGGCTCTCTGCCTTTGAGGTACGAGGGGCAGGCAGGAGAGAGGCAGAGTGAGGGAAGGAATTTTCTGCCCAGGCCAAGGGGATAGTCCGTGGGAAGTGACCCCAAACAGGCCAAAGAGATGAGCTATTTCTGAGCTTCCTGCTTTCCAAGGATAGGACCTGCTTCTCCCTCTTGTGAGTGTCTAATACAGCGGGTGCAGGGAAGGGGCTGTAAGGGGAGTCCCATGGGGGAGGGTGATGTGCATTCATAAGGAGAGAGTGAAGCCGTGGACACAAGGAGAAACTGGCTCTAGGACAGCACCCCGGTGACACAGCAACTTGGGTGGAACATGCATCGGAAGGTGCTTCATGTGGTACAATGCTGGGAACCAGTGGGTGTATCACCACTGCACAGGGGATAACTTAATGCCAGTAATAGAGAAGCAGAGAAATTAAGTGGTTTTGCAGACACAGTCTACAGGATGATGGATGGGCAAGGCCATCCCAGCCAGCTAGCCCTGGCATCTGCACACACAGCATCCTGTTGTAGTCACGGGGAGCTGTGCTTGTCTACACCAGCTATGGATCTGGCCCAAAGAACTCAAAGCTCATTTAGTTTATTACCCTAGGGGGTTCCATTCTTTCTACAATCAGCTCAGAGAGAAAAATAACTGGATAACAGTTTCACAGCAGTGACATTGATCTAGATTGCCTTAAACTGCAAACCGCACAAAGTGAACCCTGTTGACTATTCTTTGAAATGTTTCCTGGCCTGTGAGACTGAAATTCCCAGAGTATTTTAGAGATAGAGGATTTATCCTTGGGCCTAAAGCACAGAGTGCTTAGAAAAATACATCTCTATGATGCTTAAGCACTGGAGGGCTTTGCTTGCCTCTTGTTTAATGAGTTTAAGTCCCTAGACTGGGAGTTTGGAGACTTGTGTTCTATTTCCTAGTCTGTAGCTGAGCAAGTCCCCGCTCTGTGCCTCAGTTTCCCCATCTGTATGGTTAAGGATAACAATACTTCCCCTCCTTTGTGAAAGATTTTGAGTTCTATGTTTAAAAAACAATACAAGAGCAGTTATTAAAGTATTATGATCATTGCAACATCATTAGGCAGTCAGAGAAATATTGACAAATTTTATAAGTGGCTGTAAACAAATGCTAGAAGTCTAAATACTAGGTGGGTGAACTTAAGTGGCTGGTATTAAATGAGGAAATTGCTATAATGGGCATCACAGAAATTTGATGGAATGATAATAATCAATGCACATGGTAATATTAGGGTACAAAATATATTGGAATGACAGAATAGGTTGTGCTGGTGGTGTGTGAAAGAAAGCAGAGTCAAATACAGTAAACATTTTAAATGGATCAAACTGTACCATAGAATCTCTATGGATGAAAATTCCATGTTTGAATAATAAGAATATAGGAGTAGGAATGTACTACCGACCACCTGAGTGGGTTGGTGATGGGGATTGTGAAATGCTCCAGAAGATTAGACAGGCTACACATACCGAAAGCTCAATAATAACTCCCACTCCTGCATTCACTGGGCACTTGTCACTTCAGGAAGGGATGCAGAGATAACATTTCTAGGCACCATTAATGACTGCTCCTTGGAGTTAGTCCTGCTAGCACCATTAATGACATTAGCACCATTAATGACTGCTCCTTGGAGTTAGTCCTGCAAGTTTCAAGGAGAAAGGAAATTCTTGATTGAATCCTAAGTGGTGCATACGATCGGGTCCAAGAGGTGAATAAGCTGAACTGCTCGGTAATAGCGACCAAAATGTAATTAAATTTTACATCATTGTGGGAGTGAAATACTAAAGAAGCCCACCACAGTAGCATTTAACTTCAAAAAAAGGGAACCACGAAAAATGAGGAATTTATTTAAATTTCAGTTAAAAGGAACAGTCACAAAGATGAAATGCCTGCAAGCTGCAGGGAAGTTATTTAAAAACACCATAATAGAGGCTCAAACTAAAAATACTAATAAATTCTAAAAAACTAATAATAGTAAGATAACTAAAAAATGCCATCATGATTAAACAGCAAGGTAGACGATGCTGTTGGAGGCAAAAAGACATCCTTTAAAAGTGGAAGGCAAATCCTATTGAAGAAAATAGAAAGGAGCATAAATGCTGGCAAGTCGTGTGTAAAAGTATAATTGGGCAGGTCAACAAAGAATCTAAAAAGCAGTTAGACAAAGACTCAAAACTAACAGCAAATAAAGTTTTAAATACATCAGAAGCAGGAATCAGTGAGGCCACTGGATGATTGAGGTGTTAAAGGAGCGCTCAAGGAAGACAAGGCCACTGCAGAGAAGTTAGAATAGAATGATAGGAACCTTTAGGAAAGGGATAGATAATAAGACAGAAAATATAGTAATGCCACTGTAGAAATCCATGGTATGCCCACATCTCGAATACAGCATGCAGTTCTGGTCGCCATATCTCAAAAAAGATACATTATAAATGGAAAAAGTATATTAAAGGGCAATAAAAATGATGAGGGTTATGGAACAGCTACCATATGTGGAGAGATTACAAATGCCGGGATTGTTTAGCTCAGAAAAGTGATGACTCAGGGAGGGATATGGTAGAGTCTATAAAACCAGGACTGGTGTGGAGAAAGTGAATCATGAAGTGTTACTTACCCCTTCACATGACACAAGAACGAGGGGTCTCCCAATGAAATTAACAGGCAGCAGGTTTAAAACAAACAAAAGGCATATTTCTTCACACAACGCACAGTCAACCTGTGGAACATGTTGGCAGGGGATGCTGTGAAGGCCAAAAGTCAAACTGGGTTCAAAAAAAGATATTAGGTAAGTCCATGGAGGATTGGTCCATCAATGGCTATTAGCTAAGATGTTCAAGGATGGAACTCCATGATCTGGGTCTCCCTGTAGCTCTGACTGACAGAAGTGGGACTGGACAACACTTAAGGGATGGATCACTCAAAATCGCCCTGTTTGTTCATTCCCTCTCTGGCACCTGCCGCTGTTTGGTGACAGGATATTGGGCTAGATGGACCATTGGCCTGACCCAGTAAGGCTGGTCTTATATTCGTATTATAGTTGTCATCTATCCTCACTGACCTCGGATAATTCCCAGGAGACGCCGGCTTCCATGGCATAATGCAGCACAAAGGTCCATCCAGAAGGTGGCTGCTACCACCCAGGGTGCATGCAATCCTGCCTCCTCCATGGGGTAGCCCCACAACTGATAAATGCTGCCCCAAAAGTGAGGGATAAGGCCTGGGGAGAATGCTGATTCAGCGCTCCCACACGGCTCAGCCACCACCTACCCCTCCCCACAAGGAGATGCGCTTTACATCCTTCTGAGGCATAGGAGTGAATTGAGATCTTTGTGAGCCCATCTCAGGGTTCTACTGAACCTTCCATTTCTCTTGCATTTAAACCCTTCTGGGCTAGTTCTCCTTCCAGGTCCCCAGAACTGGAACTGGGGGTATAGCCGTGGTCCAGCTCTGAGGGGAAGTAACTGTGAGAAGAGCATAGAGAAAAGCTTGAGTGGATCCTGGGAGAACTGTAGAAAAATCAGCCATTTTGTACTGGATCCTGCAGTGAATGAAGCTGGGGAGGCCAAGAAGCTAGTGGAGGGTGGGGTGATGGGGCTGCAGTGTAACATATGGGAGAAGTCAGACAGGGGCGTTCTGCACACAGTGGGGTACAGAGAGGAGCAACTGTACAGCGACAAAGCATTTTCATTGCTCGCACTAACCTGCTGTGTGGTTTCAATTCCAGCCTCCGAAATGGTCCTGGAAACCGGCCGTGCACCATGTCACACTGCAATCACTCCGACCCCTCCACCTTCCTCCTAATGGGCATTCCGGGGCTGGAGGCCACCCACTTCTGGATCGCCTTCCTGTTCTGTGCCATGTACGTTGTGGCCCTGCTGGGGAACTTCACCCTCCTCTTTGTGATCAAGACGGAGCCGAGCCTGCACCTACCTATGTACTACTTCCTCTGCATGCTGGCTGGCATCGACCTGGTGCTCACCACCTCCACCGTGCCCAAGGTCCTGAGCATCTTCTGGTTCCACTCCCATGAAATCGGCTTCGAGTGCTGCGTGGTCCAGATGTTCTTCATCCACAGCTTCTCTGCCATGGAGTCGGGGGTGCTGCTGGCCATGGCCTTCGACCGCTACGTCGCCATCTGCAGGCCATTGCGCTATACCGCCATCTTCACCAACGCCGTCATCACCAAGATCGGGTTGGCTGCTTTCGTGCGGGGCATCGGCCTGATGACCCCCTTGACATGCATGGTCAGCCACCTGCCCTACTGTGGGCCCAGGGTCATCTCCCACTCCTACTGTGAGCACATGGCCGTGGTGAAGCTGGCCTGCGGGGACATCACGCCCAACTATGTCTACGGGATAACAGCTGCAACCCTTGTGGTGGGCTCAGACTCTATCTTCATCGCCATCTCCTACATCCTGATCCTCTGGGCTGTCCTGAGCCTCTCCTCCAGGGATGCGCGCCTGAAATCTTTCAGCACCTGCGGCTCCCATGTGTGCATCATCCTGGTCTTCTATATCCCGGGGCTGTTCTCCTTCTACACACAGCGCTGGGGCCATAACATCCCTGCGCACATCCACATCCTTCTGGCAGACCTCTATGTGTTGGTGCCACCCATGCTGAACCCCATCATATACGGCATGAAGACCAAGCAGATCAGAGTCCGGGTGCTGAGACCATTCTATCCAAAGAGACTCCAGGCTGGGCTTTGACCCCCACAGCGTGGGATGCTGAACAACAATGAATGAGACTCAGAAGGTTCAGACAGGCACCCAGGCTTTGGATTCTGATGTAAAAGGAACCTTGGAGACTCTCAGGCTGGAAATCACACAGGAAAATGCTCTCTCATGAACCTTCTGGTGCTTCCGTCCTTCCAGCTAAGTTGACCAAGACCCACCAGAACAGAATCGCCATGAACACAAGTAATTATTTTTAGTGGAAGTTAATTCTGATCTCAGCTGGGGGATGAAAGTTTAGATCATCACTCATTTTACCCATCCCACTGGCTCATCCTTAACACTGAGTATCACCAGTGCTCCTTTTCCCAGCAACACCTGGTAAAAGACTGGTCCCCACTCACAGGCCAAGTTCTACACATGAATCTATCCCTCCATTCTTCCACCCATCCCTCCTTCCAACCATATAGCATCAATTTGCATATCTGCATATCTGTTAGCCTTGAAAAGCTGCCCAAGCGTGGCTGCTGCTGACTCCAGCCGCTGTGTGTGTTCTAGTGCAGAATTTTCCCTGCAATGTATATTTTATCTTTCCACCATATCTTATGGCTTTACTTGAGCAGTTACAGAAAAACTTACCTTGGCTATTTTGTGAAAGGAAGGCAAAAAGACAACACTGAAATGCTCCCCTATGTTGGTCAGGGGTGTTTTTTAGTAAATCTCATTGCTGCAAGTTACTCAAAAGCTATTTTAAAAATTCTTAACAATGTCCTGACAGTCTCCTTCTTCCAACTGTAATGTCATCTTGTCTCAAACTTTTTGATCACCTGTTTCTTATGTCTTCCTCACCTTTATGTCTGTTTCATGACAGTGTTAAAGACAATTTTAAGAGAGAAACAGTATAGTGCAAAATAAGCACCATCACCATGAAAAATGAAATGATTAAACGTGACATTTGGAAACTGTGGGAACACTGATTGCATACAAGGCCCATTGCACTATCTCTTGTTGTTATTATTCATTAATATTGATATTTGCACAGGGTGTCTCAGCAGAGCTCACCAGGGATATGGAAAGGGGTGAAACCAAAGCTGGAATTAGAAGGTACAAGAAAGCCTTTTTCTCTCTGCCACCCTCCAGCCCTATGCACCAGCATCTCAGCACACTCCTACTCAGTGGATTTAAGAATGAGGTGAACAAAACTCCATTCATCCTCCCAGGATAGGTTCTCTGTTCTCTAGCCCTATCATCGTCATATGAAATGCAGTCAGGGCCGGCTCTAGGGACCAGCAAAGGAAACACGTGCCTTTTTTCCCCCCTCAATGACATTCTGCCACCCCCAACCCGCTTTTTTCGGCTGTTTTAACTCTGATGAATATCGTCAGCTATTTCCACAGGATTTAGGCCTGACCAATGGAAATATCCCCAGACCAGCTGTCTGCATTTGTCACACGGAAACCAGGGCTACTTTTTGGAAGTGGAAATGCTCTGCTTGTAATACACAAGAGAGTAACCCAAGGCACTCATGGCCTGTCTTCCCTCATCTCATTATTGTCCCCACTGATTCTTTACTGTCCATCCAACGTCATGTTTAATTTTTGATGGATGGTAACATGATGGGATGCTCCTGCCAGTCCAGGTTGGGACATGTGATGTGCCTTGAGAATGGGGGCTCAGGAGAGATGCCTACCACCGGGGAGGGAGGGTATTTCTGTCCAGGGGAATCCTTTTAAAATGCTCTAAAATATCGATTATTCCAAATATTTTCCTGTATAGAACATTCTTGACTCTCTGCGGAGGGGGAAGGGCCTCTGGGCTGGATCTCTAATCAGCTCCGGTTATGGAGAAGCAGCGGAAGGAAAGGGGGATACCGATTCCTGCATGTATCTCATGCTTAATGAAGGAAGAAGTGCCCACCACCGGTCAGGTCAGGGGGTGCTGTGGTTGCTGGATAGAGCCTGGCCCTGGGAACTAAGTGCTGGTGGGAGAACCACCGGTTCGTTAAGTGGATCCCCAATGCCAACCTACATTCCTGAGTTTATCCCCTTGAATCCTACTAGGCCCAGAGCCCTGGGGTCCCTGCCACAAGCCCTGAGGGGGCAGGAGTTAGTGCCATGCAGAAATGCTGCTCTCAGCTATAAACCAACCATTGAGTGTGGGCAGAGACGAGCCCTCAGGTAATGAAAAGGGCTGTTCAGGGGCCCCTTTGGGGAGTCACAAACACTGTCCTCCCCTCAGCTCCGTCACAATGTACGGAGACCCAGTTCCTCAATACATAGCCTAATACTGACTAATGCGACTGAGAGTCTGTCTACGCTGGAACGTAAACCGGGGCTTGAGCCCAGGCTCAGGGCTAATCCCCCCTGCATTTATACTTTAATTGCGCTAATTCAGGGCTTGGATACAGTGTCCCAGAACCCTGCAGGGCTGGAGGGTCTGAGCTGGAGTCAAGCTGGGACCCAGGGTATGAGCCCTGTTGCTTTGCAGTGTAGCTGCAGCCCAGTTTAACTCATGTCCTAGGAGTCAATTGGAAGTATCCCACAATTCCATGGGACAGCTTCCTTAGTCTTCTCTATCCCAACAGTCTGCATACCACTCTGTTGGAAACACACACACACACACACACACACACAAAGAAACAGCAGTGTTAACCCATTCTCCTCTGATCACCGATCTGCAAACACACTACCAGAGAGCCCCTACACTTATAGAGACTTTTTAGTTTGAAAATAACTGAAATGGAACAGTCCACCAACATTGGGCAACATCCCTTATCTACATGCAAGGGCCTGGCTGACAACATTCTAGGAGGTTTAAAGAAAATGTAATTCTCAGAGAGTCTGGGAGGCTCCATGAGATTCTACAAAACCTCCAGAACATTCTAGGAGGTTAATGAAAAATGAACCCACGTAGAAAATAACTGAAACATTTTACTTCTTGTTCTTGATAAATCCTGCTGACTGTTACTTATCACCTTGTTATCTTCTAGATGTTTGCAAACTGATTGCTTGATTATTTGCTGCATTATCTTTCCAGGTACAGAAGTTATTTCCCTTTTTATAGATGGGCACTGTATTTGCCCTTTTCCAGTCTTCTGGAATGTCCTCTGTCTTCTGTGACTTTTCAAAAATAATCGCTAATGGCTCAGATATCTCCTCAGTCAGCTCTTTGAGTATTCTAGGATACATGTCATCAGGCCCTGGTCATCTGAAGACATCTACTTTGTCGAAGTAATTTTAACTTGTTCTTTTCATATTTTAGTCTCTTCTGATCCTACCTCATTTTCACTGGCATTAACTATATTAGACGTCTTATCACCACCAACCTTCTTGGTGAAAACCGAAAAAAAGACGTCATTAAGCACCTCTGCCATTTCCACATTTTCTGTTATTATTCCCCCCCACACACACCTATCCCCATTGTGTAATGGGCCTACCCTGTCCTTGGTCTTCCTCTTGCTTCTTATGTATTTGTAGAATGTTTTCTTGTTACCCTTTATGTCTCTAGCTAGCTGGATCTCATTTTGTGCCTTGGCCTTTCTAATTTGTTCCTACGTTCTTGTGTTATTTGTTTATATTCATCCTTTGTAATTTTACCTAATTTCCACTTTTTGTGGGATTCTTTTGATTTTTAGATCACTGAAGATCTTCTGCTTAAGCCAGGGTGGTCTCTTGCCATACTTCCTCTCTCTCCTATGCAGTGGAATAATTTACTCTTGTGCCCTTAATAATGTCTCTTTGAAAAACTGCCAACTGTCTTCTATTGTTTTTCCCCTTAAACTTGCTTCCCATGGGATCTTACCAACAATTCCCTGACTTTGCTGAAGTTTGCCTTCTTGAAATCCATTTCTTTATTGTGCTGTTCTCCTTCCTACCATTCCTTGGAATCATGAACTCTACCTTTTCATGATCACTTTCACCCAAGCTGCCTTCCACTTTCAAATTCTCAGCCAGTTCCTCCCTATTTGTCAAAATCAAATCTAGAACAGCCTCTCCTCTAGCAGCTGTCTCTGCCTTCTGAAATAAAAAATTGTTTCCAATATATTCCAAGAACTTCATGGATAACATGTGCCCTGATGTGTTATTTTTCCAGCAGATGTCTGGGTAGTTGAAGTCCTCCATCACCACCAAGTCCTTAGCTTGAGGTGATTTTGTTACTTGTTTTTTAAAAAACCTCATCTACCTCTTCTTCCTGGTCTGCAGCAGACCCTTACCATAATATCACCCTTGTCTTTTACCCCTTTTATCCTTACCCAAAGACTTTCAGCAAGTGTGTCTCCTATTTCCATCTCAAACTCATAAGAACATAAGTCCATTAGAATGGCCGTACTGGGTCAGACCAAAGGTCCATCCAGCCCAGTATCCTGTCTACTGACAGAAGCCAATGCCAGGTGCCCCGGAGTGAGTGAACCTAACAGGTAATGGTCAAGTGATCTCTCTCCTGCCATCCATCACCCCTCTCTGACAAACAGAGACTAGGGGGTCCAAGTGTATACTTTTTTAATATATAAGGCAACAACGTGTCCCTTTTTCTCTGCCTGTCCTTCCTGAACAAGCTGTACCCTTCTATAACAATATTCCAGTCATGCATATTATCCCACCAAGTCTCTGATACCAACTATGTGATAATTGTGCTTATTTACTAGCATTTTGAGTTCTTTCTGCTTATTCCCCATACTTCATGCATTAGTATACAGACATCTAAGATATAGATTGGCTTCCCCCCACCCTGTTCTGTCTTGTCTCTCCTTTATCCTTGCTATAACAGCCTATACTCCCTCAAATTCAAAACCTTCTTCCAGGTCTCCATGTTCTTGACTTATCTGTGGACTTTGGTCACCTGACCCGTTTGAACCTAGTTTAAAGCCCTCCTCACTGGGTTAGCCATAATCAAGTGATCTGTCCCCTGGTACCCATTCCCAGCTTCTTACAAACAGAGGGTAGGGGCACCGTTCCTGCCCATCCTGGCTAATAGCCATTGATGGAGCTATCCTCCATGAACTTATCTAGTTCTTTCTTTATCTAGTTCTTTCGTTATGATATTTGTTGTTAATTTTATTGGTAATTAATGCATATTAATATATATATGGTGCAGATAATACAGATTATAAATGTGATATATATCTATAAGCTATTCAGCATATCTTAAGCAACAGGAACAAATGTGATAGCAAAGTAGAGCAGACTTTTTCCCGAGTATTTTATTAACACACACACACACACATCCACAAACATACACACACTACTCTGTTTAATTTATTTATCAGAATGTGAAATTTAAATACTTTGTGCCTGAGATCACTCTGGTGAGGATTTGGGGAGTTTCGAAGTGCACATTGAGGCAGACACACCGTTCCTCGCCCCCCAGCTCCCCGCTCTCAACCTGGTGCATTGTGCTGCTGTGTGAAGGGGTAAACCACTGGGGATAGACTCTCAAATGTTCAGACACCACAACTAAGGCCAGATTTCCCCCCAGAAAAGAATTGGCATCCAGCACCTTCCATGGTGGCACGTTTGGGACAGAAGAGCCCAGCGCTCAGCACTATTCTGGGGCCTAAATGGCCCCTAGTCTGTTGCTGCATCTCAAAGGTGACTGAACTTCAGGGGCAGATACAGCATTTGTTCCTGCAGCATGCACGTCCGTGGCTGTGGCTGGGTGTGTCAGTAATAAAGGTCAGATGGTTCAGCAAAGCAAGAGAATGTGCAAGGAGCCTTCACACTCTATTTTGATACCAGTGCTACACACATGGGACAGAGTGAGGAGAAGGTCACAGCCAAGATCACCTTCCAGACAGCAGTGCTGTGCTCATGTAGGGAATGGTGTATTGCTCCCTGTGAGTTGGAGGTGGAGTTCCCATCCCAGCGTACACAAAGCCCCCACAGGAATTCTGTATAATTTACTCAGAAAACCTCTCCTGCATCCTCTGCTTCCTGATTGCTCAGCAGCCCCCTCCTGGTCAGTCAGGAAGCTTTTCCCCCTTAACACACGGAGACTGCAGGGCGGAGGTGGGGGGATATCATGGGAAGGGTGCGGTGAGCACCCTGTCGGTAGGTGATCTGAAGGAAAGAGAGGCCATTTCTGCAGGGAATCACGCAGGTCAGCTTTGAGCTCTTTGTTTCAGGTGATTTGCTGTGCCAGCCGGTAACAATCAGAACAACAGTAGAACTAGGAAACCCATATCTCACTGACTGACAGTCCCATAGGAATTCCCAGGCATATTCGGAGACACAGGATTTTGCTTGGATGTGGTGAAATACAGAGCTTAGGGTACATGCGTTGTCTGAGGCCCAGATATATCCTTAGGGTTCTGTCTGAAGTAAATGCTTCAGAATTCATAAATCCAGAGAAGAGGGGATGTAGGGAATGCACTAAATTAGCTGAGAGCCTCTCAGAAGATCGTCTCCAATCCACTCGCCGGGCCCTGAGAACAATTCAGATCACCCTTTGTTCTGGTGTTACCAAGTTCCATAAAAAACCCTGGTCGGGGCTGAAATTCCTTCTTTTGTTTACAGAAGAGAAGACGCCATCTTGTACGTCATTCGCCCTTGTACCACCAGACGCTGCCCTCTAGAGTTAAGCTGGTGTCATTGTTTAGTGGATACAAGGGGGTATTTTTAAGCTGTTGAGTTACAAATAATTTTACCCCAGGTCAATAGAGTTTAGAGTCTAGAAAAGCAAAGCCTGGGAGGGGAACTCGTTATAACTGTTTCAGTATCTATTCAAGGAGGGGATTCCCCCACTATTTTTAGTCACACGTGATTCTTCTTGTACAAACACTTTTCTCAACTTTGCCTTCTGACCCACTGGTTTGTACATTTACAATCTACGGTTGCTAATAGCCACATTTATCATTAGAGCAGAGATCCCCGGACTGTGGGGCACGCTCCCCTACGGGGGCGTGGAGGGACATTCAGCGGGCCATGGTGGAGCCCATGCCAGCCCCTACAGGTGGGGTGAGGAGGGGGCACCACCCAGCCTATTCTCACCCCCAGCTCTTCTCCGGTCCCACCCCCAGCCGTGTCCCTGGCTCCCGGCCCTGTGCCTGGACCCGTCCCTAGTCTCAGCAGGGCTCCGCACCCACCTGAGGTCCCAGCTGCTGGCCTCTATTAAGGCCTGGTGGCTGCTCCACTCCTGGCCTGCACCAGCCCCCAGCCTCGGCCACTGGCTGTGGCTCCATTCCCAGGCCAGTGGCAAGGCCTGGTGCGGAGCTGCACCTGGCCACAAGCCGGCTGCTGACCCCCACTCCCACCCCCAGATTCACTCCCTGGCCACAGAGCCCTGTGTGCCTTGTCCCTCCACCCACGAGCCACAGCTCTATTCCCAGCCCAGCTCAGGGAGGTGGGAGTAAGACTGAGGACAGGGATAAGCAGGAGGGTTCAACCCTCAGAAAATTGGGGACCATTGCTTTAGTGACTTCTTTCAAATATTCTGTGTAAGGCAGAAATCATCTGAAGTCACATGGAGCGCTGTCTTTACCACATAATATGAAGAAAACGAGTTTGCATGTTTAGAAGCAAAGCAGAAGCTGTAAAACTACACTGCGGGATCTGTGTAAGCAGACGGGGAGATCAGGGATGTTTTATAGCGAGAGAGGTGTCATCTTAGCCCCACGCGTTGGATGGGAATTCACTCGCTGCTTAAAGTCAGAGGTTTCCTAAAGAGTTTATTGAACTAGCTTAAATCTTCATTTCATAAAACAAGCAAGGAAAAGTGCTCACATGGGGTCTAGCCCTGGAGAGGAAAGACAGCAGCATTTCTATGAATCCTAGAGGGAGAGCCTGGAAGCAAGAGAATTTAGATTTCCAGCGCTCTGGTGCACAGACGTACTAAAAGGATTCAGTTAGTTTGTTCCAATATTTTATGAATTTCTCTCTCCCACTTCCTCTTGGAGACTTTTCTTTGGATTTTCTCTTGTTGGTTTTTCCCTCTAATATAAAATACAAATTATTTCAGCAGACCCATTCCACTCTTCATTTCTGGAAATAGAATACAGCTCAGAGCTCATCTTATATTAGCCCCATACACCCAGCCCCCCGGAACAGCACAGCCCCCACCAAAAGTACCTCTATAGTGACCACCCTCAAGTGTAGCTCAATTGTCCTGGCTGGAGCTGCTCTCCAAATATTGAAGTCAAACTATGCTTATGCAGGAGGGCCCTTCTTCCTACCCACAGAAGAAGTGATAGCAGCTGCACTTGTGTAGTGTTGCCGCTTAAGTTCCAACCCAGAGCTGGCTGCATGTCTGCCATGGGTGAGTGAGTCTGTCTAGAATGAGATTTGGAGGGATGTTTTGGATAAAAGGGGCCGTGTACATGTGAGATGTCCTTATCCAGCTCTTTCCCAAACCAGTGTTCAATTGTCTTCCTATTCAAGTCGGAGCAGAGACCTAACACCCAGGGTGGAGTCCTGTACATTGTGTGTGCACTTTTACACTGCCCAGTTTAGGTATGTAAATCCCCGGGGTGCACATCGGTTGGGGGGATTTGGACATTTCTGGAAGGTTTGGCCCACACTTTTCATGTAGCTGTCGATATGAACAGTCACCCAGCAGGAAAGAAATGGGTTAATTTCCATTCACCATTTGCTGGGACTCCCTAGGTGCCAAACCAAATGTGCCGCTATAATGAGCCAAGTGTCTCAGCTCCCATCTGGGGAGTAAAGTCAGCAGGGTGTCATTAGGAGGTATAAATACTCTCACCCAGAGGATCCCAGCTGAGTGGAGAAACCTGCAGCCTGACTTCAGCCTGTGCTGAGAGGGGAGAAGACACAGCCAGGGTTCAGGTGAGCTGGGGCAGTTTATATTAAAGCTAGTCAAGGATCTTTCTAAATATGGGATTTTTAACGCAAATAGAAAGTTTTGGGCCAATTCTGCTGTCAGTCACACTGGTGTAAAACTGGAATGATTCTAGATTTCCACCTGTATAAGTGAAAGCAGAGTGAGCAGAGAGCAGAGTTGGTCATTTAGAAGCGAACTATTTAATTCCATCAAAAAACAAAAAAACTATGTGAAGAAGCCACTGAGTATTCAAAAAATCAGAGATATTCGGGTTACACACACAGCCATAGTTCTCTCCCCTTGTACAATTGCATTGTGAGAGAATCTTTACAGTGTATCTGTGTTATCATAGGAGATTTCAGTCTGGGGGACATATATGTTTCATCAAAGAGACAAGTAATTAAGACAGGGCAGTCCTATAACACAATCTCAATCACTTGCTAACCTGGGCTCACTTGAACAACGTGCAGCTGATTACAATGAAATGTGAGGTCCTACATTGAGGAACAAAGACTGTAAATCACAGGATGGGGGGCTATGTTTTAGAAAGCACTGACTCAAAAAAGAACTCAGAGTCATGATGTGTAATTAGCTGTAGATGAAGTCCCAGTGTGGTGTGGTGATGGAGAGAACAAATGCCCTCTTTGAACGTATGAGCAGGGGAATATGGAGCGGAAATAGAGAGGTGTATGGCTTGGAGAGACCATCACCGGACACTGTTTCTAGGTCCGGTGTCCACACTTCAAAAAGATTGTTGAAAAATTGAAAAGGGTTCAGAAAAGAGCTACAAGAATGATTTCAGATCTGGAAAATGTAGCTTATAGTCAGAGACTGAAGAAGCTCAATCTATTTAGGTTATCCGAGAGAAGGTTAAAAGGTGACTTGATCACAGTCTTGAAGTCCACAGCTGGGAAGGGATTTCTGAGTGTAGAAGGTTCTTTAATCTAGCAGACAAAGGCAGAACGAGATCCATTGGCTGGGAGCTGAGAATGGACAAATTTAGGCTAGAAACAAGGTGCACATTCATAGAACAAGGTGAACTAGCATTTGGAACAACTTAGCAAGGGATAAAAACAACGAGGAGTCTGGTGACACCTTAAAGACTAACAGATTTATTTGGGCATAAGCTTTCGTGGGTAAAATAATCCACTGCTTCAGATGCATTGAATAACATGTTTTGGGGTTTTTTTTACCAATGAAAGCTTATGCCTGCATAAATCTGTTAGTCTTTAAGGTGCCACCGGACTCCTCGTTGTCTTTGTGGATACAAACTAACACGGCTACTCCTCTGATACTTAGCTAGGGATGTGATTGGATTGTCATCACTTGAAGTCTTTGAATCAAGACTTGATACCTTTCTCACCAATACACTCCTCCTCCAGGAGACGTTATGGGAGGAAGGAGGATTTCATATCTGAAACTGACATGCTTGGACCTCTCCATGACCTTAATGTTGGTATGCAAGGAGAGCATGGCTATCTGTTTTTGCAAAGGAGTCTACTCAGATTCCAACATAGGGCCTCTCTCGCTTCTTTGGTCTGTTTGCAGCTTCAGACAAAGGCCCCAATTACTGCTTCCCCTTGGGGTTTTGCTGACTATGCTTATCTTAGTAAAAAAGCAAGATTGTCTCTTGTTTGTTCCGCTTCTCTTAGCCATTATGGTTCACTGTTCGCTAGGCTTCTGAACCTCTTGACCAGATTCTGGACTTTTGGCTTTTGTCAGGTTTTTACATACACAGCACATAAATTTTGGCCCTTCTGTTGACTTCAAAGAATTCTAATAGATTGGTGAGGAATTATTTCCCTTTACAAACACCAGGTTGACTCTTCCCCATCAGATCTTGTTCATCTATATGTCTGGTAATTCTGCTCTTTACTATTGTTTCAGCCAATTTGCCTGGTTCTGAAGTTAGGCTCACTGGCCTGCAATTGCCAGGATCATTCCTGGAACCTTCTCTAAAAATTGGCATCACATTAGCTATCTGTCAGTCACCTGGTACAGAGCCTGGTTTAAGTGATGGGTCACATACGACAGTTAGCAGCTCTGCAGTTTGATATTTGAGTTCCTTCAGAATTCCTGCATCAATCCATCTGTTTCCGGTGACTTATTACTATTTAATGTATCAGTTTGTTCCAAAAACACCTCTATTGATACCTGGGACAATTCCTCAGATTTGTCAGCTAAAAAGAACAGCTCAGTTATCCGGGGAGTTGGTGGGGAGTTCTCCCCCTGACTTCAATGAGAGCGGGATCACACTCACAGGCTCTTTGGGTTTGTCTACACAGCGAGCGGCGGATAGTTTCACAGCTCGGGTTGACAGACGCAGGCTGGTGCTTCTGGGGGCACTACACTAAGAATAGCTGGGTAGACGTTGAGGCTCAGAGTTTGAATTTAAGCTACAGCGTCTACACAGCTTGTTTTAGTGAGGTACTAACAATGAGACTTGCTGCCACACGCTGCCACTTGCTGTGTAGATGAACCCTTGGTAATGCTGAGATCAAAATAGCACCACTCAGGCATGTTCCCCGAGGTACCATGGATATACAGGTTGAATACCCAGAGTATGCTGCTGAAGGTTCTAGGAACATCTTGCTACACTCAGCTTCACATGCCAGGTATTTCTAGGCTTAAAGCATGTGCCTTGCAGCCAGGTATACTGGGTACTTCATAGCAGAATGGACACTAAACAATGTGCATCTCCTAGTAGAACGGAACACCTGTTAGGATACTTGTAACCAAGATGGGCTCATTACTCATGACTTGTAATGGTATTCTAAAAACTCTAAATGATTTTGTGCAGAAAAATATAAGGGTTTGTGTGATTAGTGTTATTGTAACATGACTGATGAACACCACAAGATGTCAGTTTGCTTCTTCCAGAGCTGAGGTCGGTCCCTCGTATGTATTTAATTTACAGGGTCTGTTCATTCCATGTGTTATGTTTTATTGAAAGGAAAGACATTGATGTGAGACTTGCAAAAGATGCCACAAGAAGACAACCTGTCAGGGTCCAACGGCACAGGATTTGATCCATCCGTGTTCTTCCTGACGGGCATCCCGGGGCTGGAAACTCTGCACCTCTGGATCTCCATCCCCTTCTTCTCAGTGCTCAGCATGACCCTTCTAGGAAACTGCACCCTCTTGTATGTTATCAAGACAGAGCCCTCCCTCCACAAGCCCATGTTCTATTTCCTCGCCATGCTGGCCATCATTGACCTGGTTTTATCCACAGCCACTGTGCCAAAAATCCTGAGCATCTTCTGGTTTAATTCCAGGGAGCTTTAACGCCTGCCTGGTGCAGATATTTTTCCTTTACTCGTTCTTCATCATGGAGTCTGGTGTGCTGTTGGCCATGGCCTTTGACAGGTACGTGGCCATCTGCAACCCCCTGAGGTACACCACCATCCTGACCAATTCAGTGATAGCAAAGATCGGACTTGCAGCTTTGGCTCGGGCTGTTCTGCTAATGGTCCCTCTGCTATTCATCCACTGGAGGCTGCCCTATTGCGGGTCCCACGTCTTCCCCCATCCCTACTGTGAGCACATGGCCTTGATGGAGCTGGCCTGTGCTGACACCAGTTTCAGTAATATCTATATGATCATCATAGCTGTCTTCATCGTGGTTCTGGATCTGATCTACATCTGCCTATCATATGTCAAGATCCTGAGGACTGTCTTAAGCCTGCCAACCAAGGAAGAGCAGCTCAAAGCATTTGGAAACTGTGGTTCCCACCTTTGCGCCATCTTAGTGCTCTACACACCAGTGATCCTTTCGTCAATTATTCCTGGGCCTGGGCTGCAAGTCGTTGCCCTGCATGTAAACATCCTTCTGGCCAGTTTCTACCTCCTCTTTCCTTCCATGATGAACCCCATTGTGTACGATGTGAAAACCAAACAGCTTCGTGACCGGGTGCTTCTCCTGTTTAGAGGGAAGAGCTTCTAGGCTGACCAGCAAGGGGCTGCTGAGTGATCAGGAAGGAGAGGATGCAGGCGAGGTTTTCTGAGTGATTTAGCCAGCATGCTTGTGGGGGCTTTGTATATGCTAGGATGGGAACTCTACCTCTGACTCACAGGGAGCAATTCACCTTCCCCCACCCGAGCTTAGTGCTGCAGGCTGGAAGGTGACCTTGGCCGTGACCTTATCCTCACTCTGCCCCATGCATGTGACGCTGCTGACAAACACGAGCGTGAAGGCTCTTTGCACCTTCTCTTGCTGTGCTGGACCATCTGGGATTTATTACTGATACACCCAGCCACAACCACAACACACTTGCTACAGGAATGCAAATACAGTTTTAGTGCCCAAACATTTCAGTCTGTCCCCAGTTGTTTAACTCAACCGCACAGCAGCGCAATGCACCAGGTCGAGAGAGGGGGACAAGAAAGGGTGTATCTGCCTCAAAGAGCACTTCAAAACTCCCCACATCCTCACCAGAGGGATCTTGGACACAAAGCATTCAATGTTCACTTTCTGATACTGACAATAAAATAATGAGACAGAGTATTGTCTCCGTGTGTGTGGGGAGGAGCGGGGAATAAAATCCTCAGGAGAAAATCTTGCTCTACTTTGCTATCACCTTTGTTCCTGTTACCTAATATATGCTGTCTCTACCTCCCCAGCACTTTAAATAGCTGTTGGAGCCCTGCCACCACCACCCCAGGGCTCTGGCAGCAGGACACCAGGGACAATATAAAGTGTCCGGGGCAGTGGAGGGAGGAGAGCCCCAGGCTCTTGAAATAGCCCGTGGAGCCCTGGAATAGCAGTGGCTGGAGCCCCAGAACCTTTAAATGGACACCGGAGACCCCCCACCACCTCCCCAGGGCTCCGGTAGCGGGGCTTGGGTGTTATTTAAAGAGTCCGGGGTCCTGCTGCCTCTACCACCCCGAGCTCTTTAAATAGCTGCAGGAACCCTATCGCCGCAACCCCAGGGCTCCGGCAGCAGGGCTCCAGGGATGATTTAAAGGGCCCCAGAACATAGTGGCAGCCGGAGCCCGAGGCCCTTCAAATCAAATATCGAACCGGCCCTGAATCTTCCAGTAGAGGCCACGCGTCTTCCAATAAGCCCCCCCCACTCCAGACTCCAGAGTACTGGTAAGTCCTTTAAGTTACTTTCACCCCTGAATGGATAGTACTAGATATATCTCTGTCATAATGTCCGGTCCGAAAGGGAAGCTGTCAGCCTCTGCACAGAGACGCTGCAATAACCCACCTCCCTCACCAGTGGGGAGGGAGGGCTGGGGAGAGCAGTAGCTGTGGCTGGAGCCGGGAGAGACCTGGCTCCTCCAGAACCAAAGTAGAAGCCGGAGCCGGCTGTGCGGAGGGAGAGGCAGAGGGGTGGTAGGCAGGATACTTGCAACCAAGTGGGGTTCATTACTCGTGACTCGTAGTGAGAGTCTAAGAACTTTAAATGATTTCACACAGAAAAATATAAGAGTTTGTGTGATCAGTGTTATTGAAACATGGCTAATGAACTCCATAAGATGTCAGTTTGCTTCTTCCAGAGCTGAGGTCGGCCCTTCGTATGTATTTAATTTACAGGGTCTGTTCATTCCACGTGTTGTGTTTTATTGAAAGGAAAGAAATTGATGTGAGACTTGCAAAAGATGCCACAAGAAGACAACCTGTCAGGGTCCAATGACACCGGCTCTGATCCATCCATGTTCTTCCTGACATGCATCACGGGGCTGGAAAATCTGTACCTCTGGATCTCCATCCCCTTCTGCTCAGTGTTCACCATGGTCCTTCTAGGAAACTGCACCCTCTTGTATGTTATCAAGACAGAGCCCTCCCTCCACAAGCCCATGTTCTATTTCCTCGTCATGCTGGCTGTCATCGATCTGGTTTTATCCACAGCCACCATGCCAAAATTACTGAGCATCTTCTGGTTTAATTCCAGGGAGATCAGCTTTAACGCCTGCCTGGTGCAGATGTTTTTACTTTTCTCGTTCTTCATCATGCAGTCTGGTGTGCTGCTTGCCATGGCCTTCGACAGATACGTAGCCATCTGCAACCCCTTCAGGTACACCACCATCCTGACCAATTCAGTGATAGCAAAGATCGGACTTGCAGCTTTGGCTCGGGCTGTTCTGCTAACAGTCCCCCTGCCCTTTCTCCTCATAAGGCTGCCCTACTGCGGGTCCCACGTCATCTCCCATTGCTTCTGTGATTCCATGGCCTTGATGAAGCTGGCCTGTGCTGACACCAGGTTCAATAGCAACTATGAGATCATCATAACTGTCTTCACTTTGGGGCTGGATCTGATATTCATCTCCCTATCGTATGTCAAGATCCTGAGGGCTGTCTTAAGGCTGGCATCCAAAGAACAGCAGCTCAAAACTTTTGGCACCTGTGGCTCCCATCTTTACGCCATCTTTGTGGTCTACACACCGGTGATCCTTTCCTCAGTAATTCACAGGTTTGAGTCACATGTTGTCACTTCTCATGTAAATATCCTGCTGGCCATTTTTTACCTCCTCTTTCCACCAGTGATGAACCCCATTGTTTACGGTGTGAAAACCAAACAGATTCGTGACCGAGTGCTTCTCCTGTTCCGAGGGAAAAGCTTCTAGGCTGACCAGGAATGGCCTGCTGAGTGAACAGGAAACAGAGGATGCAGGTGAGGTTTTCTGAGTGACTATCACTCGGCCCCTTGTGTGTAACACTGCTAAAAAAGATGAGTGTGAAGGCTCCTTGCACCTTCTCTTGCTGTGCTGGACCATCAGGGCTTTATTACTGATAGACCCAGTCACAACCACGGACACACATGCTGCAGGAACAAATGCACTTGTGGTGTCCAAACATTTGAGAGTCTATCCCCAGTTGTTTAATCCTACCGCACAGCAGCACAGTGCACCAGGTCGCGAGAGGGGGACAAGAAAGTGTGTATCTGCCTGAAAGAGCCTGAAAGAGTTTGAAACTTCCCAAATCCTCACCCAAGTGATCTCAGGCACAAAGTATTCAATGTTCACTTTCTGATACTGACAATACATAAATGAAACAGAGTATCCTCTCCATGGGTGTGTGTGTGGGTCAATAAAATACTCGGAGAAAAGTCTTGCTCTACTTTGCTATCACTTTTCTTCCTGTTACCTAATTTATGCTGGATAGTATCTAGATATATATCTGTCATCAATATAGATGAAAGAGTAGCATAAAATCCCTCCTCGGCAGCTGTATTGAATCGCCTTATCTGTAAGGAGTTGAGTAATTAAAATAACCTAGCTGGCACCTGACCAGAAGGACCAATAAGGAAAGAAGATATTTTCAGATCTGGGGAAAAGTTTTTTTTTTTTCTCTCTCTTGGTTGTTCCCTCTCCAGACTGAGAGAGAAGCCAAGCAGGTAGAACATCTCTTGAAAATACACCTGAAATATGCCCCCTATACTCACAGAAATTGAAAGCAGGGCAAGGAAATTCATTAGATTATCTTTTGTTTTAGCTTGTGAATTTTCCTAGGCTACAGAAGTAGTTTTATTCCTGTTTTTGTAATTGTGAAGCTGAGCCAGTGGGCGATCCTCTGTATTTTAAATCTTTTTTTTACTCTGTAAAGTTACCTCCCATCCTGATTTTGCAGATGTGATTCTTTCATTTTTTCCTTATAAATAAAGTTCTTTTAAGAACCGGATTGATTTTCACTGTCCTGAAGACAAAGGGTCTGGTCTGTGCTCATGTGGCTAAGTCAGTTGGTTGGTAGTTTATCCTCAAGCCTTCTCAGGAAAGGGGGTGAAGGGACTTGGGGGGTAAATTTTCGGGGGGGATAGGGATTCCAAGTGACCCTTCCCTGAATTTTTCTGTGAATTACTTGATGGTGGCAGCAATACCGTCTAAGGATAAGTAAAGGAATTTTTGCTTTGGGGAAGTTATACCATAAATTGGTAGAATATAAGCTTAGGGAGTCTTTCATGCGGATCCCCAGCTCTGTACCCTACAGTTCAGAGTGGGGGAGGGTCCCTGAAAATATCACATTCATAATAGGTATTATCTGTACCATATATATTATAATAGGGTGAATTAAATACCAATAACATTAACCACAAATACCGTAACAAATGAATGGCAGAAGTTCAAAAAAGAACTAGATAAGGTCATGAAGGACAGGTCTAAAAATGGCCATTAGCCAGGACAGGCAGGGATGGTGTCCCTAGCCTCTTTTTGCCAGAAGCTGGAAATATGTGACAGGGTTTAATCACTTGGTGATTAGTCTGTTCTGCACATTCCCTCTGGGGCACCTGACATTGGCCATTGTCGGAAGACAGGGTACTGGTCTAGATGGACCATTGGTCTGACCCAGTGTCAGGATTGCCTCCCCACTCTGAACTCTAGGGTACAGATGTGGGGACCTGCATGAAAAAGAAATAACCTCCCCAAGCTTATTTTACCAGCTTGGGTTAAAATGTTTTTCCCCAGAACACAACTTTTTCTGTGCCTGGAACTAACTGCTGCCACCACCAAACTCAATTTAGGGTAGTTTGGGACCCTTCTTTCCCTTTCCACTAACCCCCCAAACTTCTTCCTTCCCTGGAAAGCTTGAGAGAATAAAAAAATCAAACCTCTCCTGATCCTGCGAGACGTGCCCGATCCAAAACCAGGATCTTACACAATGGAAAACAAGCAGTCAGCTTCTTAAAAGAAAGATTTTAATAAAAGAAAAAAGAAAGGATTAAATCCCTTATAACCATCAATAGAACCGCATCTACCATAATCAACAAAAGGATTCAGAAACCAAACCTCTCCCCTGAGGCAACTTTCTCCCTCTGTTGATATCTCTGCTGAAGCTTACAATCTCAAGAAGCACCCAGCCAACACTCACCACTGAGAACCCTCCAAGTGATAAAAAGAAGGTAAACTTACTGACTACAGTACTTGATAGAATCTATAGTTACAGTGAAAGACATAGCTGTGTTCATCCCATAGCCGAGGTGAACAGAGAGAGACCCAGAGAGAAACTGAAACTTAAAATCCTTTGTCTCCTGAGGAATTTCTCATTGGTCAGTTGTCCACCTCTCAGGTTACCTTTAGCTTAACTCCTTACAGGTAAACACTAATTCTAGGCTACTTCACACTTATGACAGACCCCCTGTGTGTAACGCTGCTGACAAAGATGAGTATGAAAGCTCCTTGCACATTCTCTTGCCGTGCTGGACCATCTGGGCTTTATTACTAAGGCAATTGTTTGTGTACTATTCTTCAGCCTCCCTAGAAAACGGGGTGAAGAGGCTTGGGGGGTATATTTTCCGGGGGATAGGGATTCCAAGTGACTCTTCCCTGAATTTTAGTGTAAATCACTTGATGGTGACAGCAATACCGTCCAAGGACAAGGAAAGGAATTTGTGCCTTGGGGAAGTTATACCCTAAGGTGGTAGAATATTAGCTTAGGGGCTCTTTATGTGGGTCCCCACATCTATACCCTAGAGTTCTGAATTGGGGGTGGGTCCCAGACAATATTACATTCATAATATGTATTATCTGTGTAATATCTATTATAATTGGGTAAATTAAATACCAATAACATTAACAACAAATACTGTAAGAAGTGAAAGACATAAGTTCAAAAAAACAACTAGATAAGTTCATGAAGGATAGGTCCATCAACGGCCATTAGCCAGGATGGGCAGGAATGGTGTCCCTAGCCTCTGTTTGCCAGAAGCTGGGGATGGGCGACAGGGGTGGATTAATTTGTTACCTGTTCTGTTTATTCCCTCTGGGGCACCTGGCATTGGCCACTGTCAGAAGACAGGGTACTGGGCTAGATGGTCTGTTGGTCTGATCCAGTATGGCTCCTCATATATTCTTAACAGTGATATCGCTGAAACTGGTCTATACCATAACTCTGTTCATTCACTTTTGCAAAGTATCCCATAACACCCCGCATTTATTTAACAAATCATTTGGCACAAGCAGATAGAAAACTTGTCATAATCACGAGACATTTGTTTCTATGTCTTAGTACAAGTGAGGGAAGGACCTTCACAGATCAGTACCTGGAATGCTGATATCTAAAACGAATCTAAGCAAGGATAAGAAAAACAAGATTGGGATCTGGAACAAACTGATGGGTTGGAGTTTAGTGATGTGTAAAGAAATGTGTCACTTGTAAAATCATATAAATAATAGCAGATGAAATTTGTATGTGGGGGAGCACACGATCTGTGTAAGGTGAATGCAGTATCACTGCACGGGACGGCTCTTTGGAGACTGGTATCGTATCAAACCTTGTTCCTCCACCATATTAATAAACCTGCCTGACATTGGTTATTTGGGCTCTTGAGTATATTTCATAACAAAATAATAAACCAAAGTGTGATCAAATGATACAGTTTATCAATAATTCCAGATAGTCTGAAAACCCCCCATCGATATCACTGCAAAGATACTATGGCCCATTGTCCCTGGAAAACGTCTGAGTTCTGCCACCCTATGGGGTAGCATACAGAGAAATGGTCTCTCGGCACTCCACGATATAGCTCCGCCATGGCTCTCCACCCCTGACTGAGGCTCTTTCCCATAGTGCCGGGGTGGGGGGGGGCATGGGCGGAATATGGAGTCCTGGGGGGCGCTGAACCTAAACTGCATATGTTGCTAGTGGTGGAGAGCATTGTTTAAAGGTTCAGCCGCCCCCCTCAACACCTCGAGTCACAGCTCCCACCCTGGTCAGGCCCCCTCCAAGCCACAAGTCACCCAGCACCGTCAAGGAGAACAGGGAAGTGGACAGCGACGCGGAGACCTGTGCCAGGCACTGGCTGACAGCTCCCCTGCTGGTGGGATGCTGTCTGGTGATGGCCCTGGCCCAGGGCTGGAGGAGAACAGTGTCTCCGGCGGGTGGCAGAGGGCAAAATGGAGCTGCTGAGCAGTGGGCGAGGAGAAAGGGCCGCTCCCAGAGGATTTGGTTCTCAGGTGGCTGAAGGGTTCATGGCTGCTTCTGCTCCGAGCGGACACACCCCATGATCCGTGGCTGTTGGGCCCCCTGGAGTATCGGCCTTGCTGCCCCCAGGGCCTGGGGCTGGGCAGTGTCACTCTGTTTCCACCTAGCCAATGCCGTGATCTGGACCAGCATAGGTTACAGCCGGGCCCAGCACGAGTGTGTCCCTCTGCTCAGCACTGGTGGCCCCTGCGTCCTTCCCTCGTTCCCTGGCGGGGGCTGGCTGTGAGATGCACCAGGTTACGGGATGGTGCCTGCGGCAGGGCTGTCATGTGGTGACAGGGTCATTGCCAGGTGTCCGTTTTTTTATGAGAAATTCTGGTTGAAAAGGGAAACTGTCAGCATCTGGATAGGGGGCGGGGCCTCAGAGGAAATGGTGGGGAGCGGGCAGGGCCTCAGAGGAAGTGGTTGGGAGGGGGCGGGGTCTCAG
>ML677344.1:332785-356595 GCA_007922305.1 Dermatemys mawii | reverse complement strand
GGGCTGCCAGCCCCCACCACAGCCTGGTGGCTGCTCTGCTCCTGGCCCTGGGCCAAACCCCTACCTTCACCACAGCTCCATTCCTGGCCCGGGGGCAAAGCCAGCAGCAGAGCTTCCCTGGCCACTGGCCAGCTTCTCGCCCCCACCACAGCTCAGCTGCAGCTCTGCTCCCACCCGCAGCCTCGACCCCCATACACCCTGCTTGTATTGTCCCCCCACTCCCGAAACACAGCCCCACTCCCTGCCTAGCTCTGGGGGGCGGCATTGACAGGGATAAGAGGGAACACAGCCCTCAGATGTTTGGGGAAAGCTGAACTAGAGACTTCTCTCAAATACTCTGTGTAAGGCAGAGATCACCTGAATTCACGAGTAGAGCTGTCTTTACCACATCATCTAAAGAAAACGAGTATATGTGTTTAGAAGCAGAGCAGTAAAACTACATTCTGGGATCTGTGTAAGCAGACAGGGGGATTGTAGACGTTTTACAGCGAGAGAGGTGTCACCTTAGCCCCAGACATTGGTTGGCATTCAGTCGCTGCATAAAGTTAAAGGTTTTTCCCTCTAATATAAAATACAAATTACTTTATGACACCGCATTTTTCTCTCCATTTCTGGAAATAGAACACAGCTCAGAGCTCATATTATTTTAGCCTCATACACCTGGCCCCCCTGAACTGCTCAAATTACAGCCCCTACCAAACATACTGCCATAATGACCCAAGACTCTCAACTCCCACCTGGGGAGTAAAGTCAGAAGGAGTCATTCGGAGGTATAAATACTCTCACCCAGAGGATCCTGGCCAAGTGGAGACTCCTGCAGTCTGTGTGTTACTTTAGCATGTGCTGAGAGGGAAGAAGACACAGCCAGGGTTCAGGTGAGCTGGGGCAGTTTATATCAAAGCTAATCAAGGATCTTTCTAACTAGGAGATTATTAAAGCAAATTGAAAGTTCTGGGCCAAATCTGCTGTCAGTCACACTGGTGTAATACTTGAATGATTCTGGATTTACACCTGTAGAAGTGAGAGCACAGTGAGGTTGGTCATTTAGAAGAGAACTATTTAATTCCATCAAAAACAAAACAAAACGTGCAGAAATCCCGATTATCCAAAAAATCAGGGGTGTTCAGGTTAATCTCCTTGAATGTAAACACAAGTGAATATCAAGTGGAAATAGAGAGGTTTATGGCTTGGAGAGACCATCACTGGATACTGTTTCTACGTCCGGTGTCCACACTTCATAAAGGTTATTGACAAGTTAAGCAAGGTTCAGAAAAGAGTTACAAGAATGATTTGAAATCTGGAAAACAGGCTTATAGTCAGAGACTGAAGAAGCTCAGTCTATTTAGTTTATTCGAGAGAAGGTTAAGAGGTGACTTTATTACAGTCTTTAAGTCCATAGATGGCAAGAGATTTCCAACTGTAAAAGGTTCTTTAATCGAGCAGACAAAGGCAGAATGAGATCCATTGGCTGGGAGCTGAGAGTAGACAAATTTAGGCTGGAAACAAGATGTACATTCATAGAGCAAGGTGATCTAGCATTTGGAACAACTAGCCAAGGAAAAAAACAACAAGTAATCTGGTGGCACCTTAAAGACTAACAGATTTATTGGGCATAAATTTTCATGAGTAAAAAATCCACTGCTTCAGATGCATGGAGTGACATGTTTTTCTTTTTTTTTACCAATGAAATCATATGCCCACATAAATATATTAATCTTTAAGTTGTCACCCGTCTCCTCATTGTTTTTGTGGATACAGACTAACACGACTATACCTCCCTCCCTGGACACCCCGGTGCAAATTAATGACGGCCACATCAACACCACCCTACACCGAAAACCTACCGACAGCTATGCCTACCTTCATGCCACCTGCTTCCATCCCGGGCACACCACACAATCCATTGTCTACAGCCAAGCACTGAGGTACAATCGTATTTGCTCCAACCCCTCAGACAGAGACCAACACCTACAAGATCTCCACCAAGCTTTCTCAAAACTACAATACCCGCACAAGGAAATAAGGACACAGATCAACAGAGCCAGATGTGTACCCAGAAGCCTGCTGCTGCAAGATAAGCCCAAGATAGAAAACAACAGAACACCACTGGCCATCACCTACAGTCCTCAGTTAAAGCCTCTCCAACGCATCATCAGTGAGCTACAACCCATCCTGGACAACAATCCCTCACTTTCACAGGCCTTGGGAGGCAGACCAGTCCTGGCCTACAGACAACCTGCCAACCTCAAGCATATTCTCACCAGCAACAGCACACCGCGCCATAATAACTCTAACTCAGGAACCAATCCATGCAACAAACCTTAATGCCAACTCTGCCCACACATCTACACCAGCAACACCATCACAGGACCAAACCAGATCAGCCACACCATCACTGGTTCATTCACCTGCACATCTACCAATGTAATATACGCCATTATGTGCCAGCAATGTCCCTCTGCTACGTACATCGGCCAAACTGGACAGTCCCTATGAAAAAGGATAAATGGACACAAATCAGGTATCAGGAATGGCAATATACAAAAACCTGTAGGAGAGCACTTCAACCTCGCTGGACACACTATAAAAGATTTAAAGGTCAGCATTTTGCAGCAAAAAAGCTTCAAGTCCAGACTACAAAGAGAGACTGCAGAGCTGCAATTCATTTGCAAATTTGATACTATCAATCAAGGATTGAACAAAGATTACGAGTGGCTAGCTAACTACAAAAGCAGCTTCTCTTCTCTCGTTATTCACACCTCCAATTCAGCTGCCAGAAGAATACCTCACCCTCCCCGATTAGAGATAACAAGCTGGTTCAGCCTCATTGGACTAACCCTGTTATCTCCCACTTGGTTCTTGCCTACCTATTTATACCTGGATACTTCCACTGCATGCATCCGACGAAGTGGGTATTAGCCCACAAAAGCTTATGCTCTAAAACTTTAGTTAGTCTTTAAGGTGCCACAGGACTCTTTGTCACAACTATACCTCTGACTGTTTGCTAGGGATGTGGCTGGATCGTCATCATTTGAAGTCTTTAAATCAAGACTTGATGCCTTTCTTGCCGATACGCTTCACCTCCAAGAGATGTTATGGGAGGTCGGAGGATTTCCTATCTGAAACTGACATGTCTGGACCGCTCTATGACCTTAAAGTTGGTAAGCAAGGAGAGCATGGCTATCTCTTGTTGCAGAGGAGTCTACACAGATTCCAACATAAGGGCTCTCTCGCTTCTTTGGTCTGTTTGCAGCTTCAGACAAAGGCCCCAATTACTGCTTCCCCTGGGGTTTTGCTGACCATGCTTATCTTAGTAAAAAAGCAAGATTGTCTCTTGTTCTGCTTCTCTTAGCCAATATTGTTCATTGTTTGCTGAGCTTCTGAACCTCTTGACCAAACTCTGGACTTTTGTCCTGTGTAAGGTTTTTACATACACAGCACAGGAATTTTGGCCCTTCAGTGGACTTCAAAGAATTCTACTACATTGGTGAGGAATTATTTCCCTTTACAAAAACCAGGTTGACTCTTCCCCATCAGAACTTGTTCATTTACATGTCTGGTAATGCTGCTTTACTATAATTTCAATCAATTTGCCTGGTTCTGGAGTTAGGCTCACTGGGCTGCAATTCCCAGGATCATCTCTGGAACCTTCTCTAAAAATTGGCATTACATTGGCTACCTGCCAGTCATCTGGTACAGAGCCTGGTTTAAGTCACATACGGACAGTTAGTAGCTCTGCAATTTGGTATTTGAGTTCCTTCAGAATTCCTGAATCAATCTCATCTGATCCTGATGACTTATTCTGATTTAATGTATCAGTTTGTTTCAAAATCACCTCTATTGATACATGGGACAGATCCTCAGATTTGTCACCTAAAAAGAACAGCTCAGTTGTCCCAGAAATCGGTGGGGAGTTCGCCCCCTGACTTCAATGGGAGTGGTATTAGACTTGCAGGCTCTTTGGGCATCTCTACGCAGCAAGCTGCAGTCAATCTCACAGTTCAGGCCAACAGAAGCAGCCTCATGCTTCTCGGGGCACCACACTAAGAATAACTGTGGAGAGGATGAGGCTTGAAGCCTCAACTCAAGATCAAAATAGCACTACACATGCATGTTACCCGATGTACCACGTACATCCAGGCAGAATACCCAGAGTGTGCAGCTGAATGTACCAGGTACATCTTGCTACATGCAGCTTTAAATGCCAGGAATTTCTAGGCTGAAAGCATGTGCCGGGCGGCCAGATATACTAGGTACTTAATGGCAGAATGCACACAAAATAATGTAGTAGCAAGATACACCAGGTAGGATATTTGTAACCAAGTGAGGTTGATTACTTGTGACTTGTAATGACATTCTAAGAATATTAAATCATTTCACACAGAAAAATACAAGGGTTTGTATTATTAGTCTTATTGCAACATGAATGATAATCTCAACAAAAGGTCAGTCCGCTTCTTCCAGAGCTGAGACTGGCCCCTCGTGTGTATTTAATTTACAGGGTCTGTTCATTCCATGTGTTATGTTTTATTGAAAGGAAAGACATCGATGTGAAACTTGCAAAAGATGCCACACCAAGATATCCTGTCAGGGTCCAACGGCACAGGCTCTGATCCATCTGTGTTCTTCCTGACGGGAATCCCGGGACTGGAAGATCTGTACCTCTGGATCTCCATCCCCTTTTGCTCAATGTTCACCATGGTCCTTCTAGGAAACTCCACCCTCTTGTATGTTATCAAGACAGAGCCCTCCCTACACAAGCCCATGTTCTATTTCCTCGCCATGCTGGCCGTCATTGACTTGGGTTTTTCCACAACCACCGTGCCGAAAATCCTGAGCATCTTCTGGTTTAATTCCAGGGAGATCAACTTTAATGCCTGCGTGGTGCAGATGTTTTTACTTTTCTCATTCTTTATCACACAGTCTGGTGTGCTGCTGGCCATGGCCTTCGACAGGTACGTGGCCATCTGCAACCCCCTGAGGTACACCACCATCCTGACCAATTCAGTGATTTCAAAGATTGGGCTGGCGGCTTTGGCTCGGGCTGTTCTGATAACAGTCCCTCTGCCCTTTCTCCTCCTGAGGCTGCCCTACTGTGGGTCCCACGTCATCCTCCATTGCTACTGTGAGCACATGGCCTTGATGAAGCTGGCCTGTGCTGACACCAGGCTCACTAATATCTATGGGATCATTGTAACTGTCTTCATTGTGGGGCTGGATCTGATATTTATCTCCCTATCATATGTCAAGATCCTGAGGACTGTCTTAAGCCTGGCAACCAAAGAAAAGCAGCTCAAAGCTTTGGGCACCTGTGGCTTCCACCTTTGTGCCATCTTAGTGGCCTACACACCAGTGATCCTTTCCTCAATAATTCACAGGTTTGTTCATCATGTCTCCCCGCATATAGAGATCCTGCTGGCCTATTTCTACTTCCTCTGTCCTCCTATGATGCACCCCATTGTGTATGGGGTGAAAACCAAACAGATTCGTGACAGGGCGTTTCTCTTGTTCCGAGTGAAAAGCTTCTAGGCTGCCCGGGGTAGGGTGGGGGTGCTGAGCAATCAGGAAGCAGAGGATGCAGGCGAGATTTTCTGAGTAATTTAGCCAGCATGCTTGTGGGGGTTTTGTGTACGCTGGGATGGGAACTCCACCTCCAACTCACAGGGTGCAATACACCCTCCTCTTTACAAGCTTAGCGCTGCTGGCTGGATGGTGATCTTGGCCGTGACCTTGTCCTTACTCTGCCTCATGTGTGTAATGCAGCTAACAAACACGAGCAGGAAGGCTCCTTGCACCTTCTCTTGCCGTGATGAAACATCTGGGATTTATTACTGATAAATCAGCCACAGCCATGACACACATGCTGCAGGAATGCAAATACAGTTTGAGTGCCCAATCATTTGAGAGTCTATCCCCAGTTATTTACTCCTACTGCACAGCAGCACAGTGCACCAGGTCGAGAGAATGGAAAAGAAAAAAGTGTGTGTCTGCCTCAAAGAGTACTTAATACTCCCCAAATCCTCACCCGAGTGCTCTCAGGCACAAAGTATTCCATGTTCACTTTCTGATGCTGACAATAAGTAAATGAAACAGAGTATTATCTCAGTGTGTGTGTGTGTGTGTTTGTGTCTGTGTGTGAGAATAAAATACCTGGAAAAAGTCTTGCTCTACTTTGCTATCACCTTTGTTCCTATTACTTAATTTATATTGGATAGTTTCTAGATACAGATCTGTCATAAATATAGAGGAAAGAGTAGCACAAAATCCCTCCTAGGTGGCTGTACTGAATAGCCTTACCTGTAAGGTGTTGAGTAGTTTAAATAAACTAGTTGGAACATGACCGGAAGGACCAGTGAAGAATAAAGATATTTTCAAATCTGGGGGGAAGGTTTTGTTTGTGCTCTCTCTTGGTTGTTCCCTCTCGACTGGAAGGAGAAGCCAAGCAGGTAGAACAGTAGAACATCTCTTAAAAATACACCTGAAATATGCCCTCTGTACTCACAGAAATTGAAAGCAGGGCAAGGAAATATGTTAGGTTATTTTTCATTTTAGTTTGTGAATTTTCCTGTGCTACAGAAGTAGTTTTATTCCTGTTTTTGTAACTGTGAAGCTGAGCCAGAGGGGAATCATCTGTGTTTTAAATCTTTTTTTACTCTGTAAAGTTACCTCCCATCCTGATTTTGCAGATGTGTTTCTTTTATTTTTCTTCCTTATAAATAAAGTTCTTTTAAGAACCGGATTGATTTTCAGTGTCCTGAAGACAAAGGGTCTGTCTGTGCTCACATTGCTAAGTCAGTTGGTTGGTAGTTCATTCTCAAGCCTCCCCAGGAAAGGAGGTGAAGGGACTTGGTGTGTAAATTTTGGGGGGATAGGGATTCCAAGTGACCCTTCCCTGAATTTTTGTGTAAATCACTTGATGGTGTCAGCAATACTGTCAAGAACAAGGAAAGGAATTTGTGCCTTGGGGAAGTTATACCCTAAGCTGGTAGAATATAAGCTTAGGGGTGCTTTCATGCGGGTCCCCACATCTGTATCCCAGAGTTCAGAGTGGGGGAGGGACCCTGAGAATATCACATTCATAATATGTATTATCTCTACCAAATGTATTCTAGTACTGTGAATTTAATACCAATAACATTAAACACAAGTACTGTAACAAATGAAAGACATAAGCTCACAACAAAACTAGATAAGTTCATGAAGGGTGGGTCCATCAATGGCTATTAACCAAGATGGGCAGGGATGGTGTCCCTAGTCCCTGTTTGCCAGAAGCTGGGAATAGGTGACAGGGGCTGATCACTTGATGATAACATGTATGATTCTATATATAACAGATGATTACCTGTTCATTTCGTCTGGGGCACCTGGCATTCGCCACTGTCGTAACAGGATGCTAGGCTAGATGGACCTTTGGTCTGACCCAATTTCGCCGTTCTTATGTTCTTAACAGTGATATCGCTGAATCTGGCCTATACCATAATCCTGTTCATTCACTTATGCAAAGTATCCCATAACAGCCTGCATTTACTTAACAAATCATTAAGCACAAGCAGATAGAAAACTTTTCAAAATCAAGATACATTTGTTTCTATGTCTTAATACAAGCCAGGGAACTATATTTACGGTCAGTACCCGTAAATATAGTACCCGGAATACTAATATCTAAAACAAAGCCAAGGAAGGAACAGAACAACAAGGTAGGGAACTGGAACAAACTATGTTGGAGTTTAGTGACAGGCAAAGAAATGTGTCACTTGTAAAATCGTATAAATAATAGCAGATGAAATGTGTACGTGGGGTAGCGCATCGTCTGTGTAAGGTGAATTCAGTATCGTGGCATGGGACGGCTCTTTGGAGACTGGTATCGAATTTAATCTTATTCCTGCTTTATATTAATAATCCCACTGGATACTGGTTATTTAGAATCTAGAGTAAATTTCATAACAAAACAATGAACCACAGTGTGATCAAATGATACAGTTTATCAACAATTCCAGATAGTCTGAATAACCCCCCATCGATATCACTGCAGAGATCCTGTGGCCCATTTTCCATGGAAAACATCTGATTTCTGTCACCCTGTGGGGTAGCATAAAGAGAAACGGTCCCTCGGCACTCCACGACATAGCTCCGCTGTGGCTCCCCGCCCCTGCCTGAGGCCCTTTCCCATAGTGCCAGGGTAGCATGGGCAGAGCTTGGAGGCCTGGGGGTTGCTGTACCCAAACTGCATACGTTGCTAGTGGTAAGGAGAGCCATTTAAAGTTTAAGACGCCCCCCTGAACATCTCGAGTCACAGCCCCCTCCCTGGGCAGGCCCCCTCCCAGCCAGAAGGCTGCTGGGCCCCCTGGAGTATAAGCCCTGCTGTCCCCCATGGACTGGGGCTGGGCGGTGTCACTTTGTTTTCACCTGGCCAATGCCTTGATCTGGACCAACAGAGGTAACATGCTGGGTCCAGAACGAGTGCATCCCTCTGCCCAGCAATGGTGGCCCCTGTGTCCTTCCTTCGTTCCCGGGCGGGGGCTGGCTGTGAGGGGAACCAGGTTACGGGATGGTGCCTGCGGCAGGGCTGCTAGGTGGTGACAGGGTTGTTCCCAGGTGTCCATTTTTTTATGAGAATGTCCGGTCGAAAAGAGAAACTGTCAGCATCCAAATGGGGGGCGGGGGCACCAGAGGAAGTGGTGGGAAGTGGGTGAGGCATCAGCAGAAGAGTTGGGCGGGCGGGGGCCTTGGAGGAAGTGGTGGGGAAGGAGCAGGACAAGGTTCTTAGGTTCTCAGGGCTTAGAAATTTGGGATGAGCTCCAGGGGATGAGCTCAAGGTGCACAGGGGGCTGCGGAGGCGCAGGGTGTTGGCAGGGACTGATTGTGGCACCTATCTGGTCCTGTTGCCCTCTCGCTGGCCAGCTGTTAATCAAATCTTCTGGAGCCGGCCCCTGACCTGGCAGCTCCACTTTGCCCTCTGCCACCCGCGGAAAACACTGTTCTCCTCTGGCAATGGGGCCATCACTGGACACCACCCCACCAGCAGGGAGTTGGCAGCCGGTGCCTGGCATAGGTCTCCTCATCGCTGTCCGCTTCCCAGATGAACAGGGCATTGCCAGGTGCCTGATTGCTGGAAGGGGGCCTGGCCAGGGTGGGGGCTGAGACTGAGGTGTTCAGGGGGGCGGATGAACCTTTAAATTGTGTTCCCCACCTTAGTAACCTATGCAGTTTGGGGTCAGTGCCCTGATAGTTCTCCAAACTCCACCCATGCTGCCCTGGCCCTGTGGGAAAAGGGCCTCAGTGAGGAGCAGGGAGCCATGGCGGAGCTATGTCCTGGAGTGCCGAGGGACTGTTTCTCTTTATGCCACCCCACAGAGTGCCAGAAATCAGATGTTTTTCAGAGATAATGGGCCATAGGATCTCTGCAGTGATATCGATGGGTGGTGATTCAAACTCTCTGGAATTGTTGATAAACTGTATCATTTGATCACACTTTGGTTCATTATTTTGTTATGAAATATACTCAAGAGCCCAAATAATCAGTGTCAGGCAAGTTTATTAATATGGCGCAGGAACAAGGTTCGATACGATACCAGCTTCCAAAGAGGTGACCCGTGCAGCAATACTGCATTCACGTTACACTGACGGTGCGCCACCCTACGTACACATTTCATCTGCTATTATTTGTATGATTTTACAAGTTACACATTTCTTTCCTGTCACTAAAATCCAACCCATCAGTTTGTTCCTGTTCCATATCTTGTTGTTCTGTTCCTTGCTTAGATTTGTTTCAGATATTAACATTCCGGGTACTGATCTGTGAAGGCCCTTCCCTGGCTTGTACTAAGACACAGAAACAAATGTATCTTGGTTTTGACAAGTTGTCTATCCGCTTGTGCCAAATGATTGGATTCTTTAGAGGGACTGAACAGAACATGTAATCATAGAATTATAGGACTGGAAAGGACATCGAGAGGTCATGTAGACCAGTCCCCGGCTTTGGTGGGAGGACTAAATATTATGTAGACCACTCTTTTTAGGTGTTTGTCTAACCTGAACGTTCGATGTGTAAATCCCCTGGGCACACATTGGTTGTGGGGATTTGTGCTCTTTTGTGTGTGCAATATGGGCTACACGTGCATACGCTCTGCTGAGGGTTTGGCCCACACTTTTCATGTCGATGTTGAAGGGCCAGAATCTATGTACTGTTGCACAACAATTTGGTGCATGGGTTTGTGTCAGCTTTCAGAAGCCTAAAGTACAGAGATTGGCCAAGAGACCAGAGGCCTAGCAAACAGTAATTAGCTAAAACACAGCAAAATAACAGACAATAACCTTGCTTTGTTTGTTAAATCATAGTCAGCAAAATGCCAGATGTTGGAGCATAACTAAATAAGTGTATCTTATTCAAAGTTGCAAATGGAACAAAGATGTCCTGTTCCTGTTGCGCTAGTTCTCTGTAAGGAGGAGTTCTTCCCACAGGACCAACCTTAAGTTTATGAAAGGTTGGCATGTTAGTATAAGATACGGCTTCCTCCCAAATTCACTTTCCCAGGGACCAGCGCCTGCCTTAAAACACAAAGGGGCAACTTGAAAGACAATTCTTATTGCCATATACTTTACACTGATTTTTTGCTTAACTCTTAGGAATGTACCTGCTAAATGATCAGAGGTGCTACTTCATTCCTGTGGACCCCATCTCTAATTCAACATATATATATATATATATATATATATTATACTAATACAGTACTAATTACATGTTAACTTGTTAACCTAAAACCATGGGCGGAGACATTGTGTGACCTTTGGACTATTGGCTACTGTGCTATCTTGTCTTGCTGTGCTAGACCTATCCGGGGCCCTGGAATTGCCTACCCCGTCACTTTTCCACGCTCATGGTAAATCTATATAATTTATTGCAATCAATTAATTAACAGAGTCTTTGAGCCTAATAAGCGAGGTGACACTCCGTCAGC
Source organism: Dermatemys mawii (assembly GCA_007922305.1). Taxonomy (NCBI): domain Eukaryota; kingdom Metazoa; phylum Chordata; order Testudines; family Dermatemydidae; genus Dermatemys; species Dermatemys mawii. The sequence continues at coordinate 345,637 of ML677344.1, read as the reverse complement.
GCTGTACATAATAAAATCCTTTGTTTGACTCCTACACAGTGTGGATTTCTGTCCTTCAATGTCGATACGAACAGCCACCCAGCAGGAAAGAAATGGGTTCATCTACATTCACCCCTTGCTGTGCGTCCCTCCCTCGCCAACACCCTGCACCTCCACAGCCCGGTGAGCCTTGAGCTCATCGCCTGGGGGTGGCAACTTTCTAATGCCTGAAATCCAAATACACCTGCCCAAGGCCCCGCCCCCTACTCCACCTCTTCCTCTGATGCCCCGATCCCTTCCCACCCACACCCACCCATCACTCACTCCCTATCCCACAGGAGTTTCCTGCTGCCTGCAAAGCTGGGCTGGGAGGAGCTGACATGGAGTCTGCCCAATGTGGGGCAGAGTGGGACACAGCAGGGTCACTCCCCAGAGCGAGAGGCTGTGGGGGAGTGTAAAATTGGGGCACAGCTGGGGCAGTAATTGGGGCACAGTGAACGGGAGCGGAAGGGGTCAAAAAGGTTACTCGCCCTCCTCCCACCCCCAACCCCTCCCCAGCCAGCTCCTACATTGGGCCGGGAGCAGCCCGGTCTCTCCAGGCTCCAGCCGCAGCTGCTGCTCTTCCCACCCCTGGTGGTGGAGGCGGGTTACTGAAGTGGCACAGTCCGGATGTAGACAGCTTCCCTTTCGGACCGGGAATTATGACAGAGAAATTATATCTAGGTACTATCCAGCTTATATTAGATAACAGGAACTAAGGTGATAACAAAGTACAGCAAGACTTTTTCCCAGGTATTTTATTCACACACACACACACACACATACACAGACAGGGAGACAATATTCTGTTTCATTTACTTATATTCTGTATCAGAAAGTGAACATTGAATACTTTGTGCCTGAGACCACTCAGGTGAGGATGTGGGGAGTTTTGAAGTGCTCTTTTAGGCAGATTCACACTTTCCCTCCCCTTCTCTTGACCTGGTGCACTGTCCTGCTGTGCAGTTGGGTTAAACAACTGGGGATAGACTCTGAAATGTTTGGACACAGCAAGTGCATTTGTTCCTGAAGCATGCATGTCCGTGGTTGTGGCTGGGTGTATCAGTAAAAAAACCCAGATGGTCCAAAACGGAAAGAGAAGGTGCAAGGAGCCTTCACGCTTATCTTTGTTATCAGTGTTACACACATGGGGCTGAGTGAGAACAAGGTCACGGCCAAGATCACCTTCCAGCCAGCAGTGCTAAGCTCATGTAGGGGATGGTGTATTGCTTCTTGTGAGTCGGAGGTGGAGTTTCCATCCCAGGGTACACAAAGCCCCCACAAGCATGCTGGCTAAGTTACTCAGAAAACATCGCCTGCATCCTCTGCTTCCCGATCGCTCAGCACCCCCCTCCTGCTCAGTCTAGAATCTTTTACCTTGGAACAGGAGAAGCGCCTGGTCATGAATCTGTTTGGTTTTCACCCCGTACGCGATGGGGTTCATCAGGGGAGGAAAGAGGAAATAGAAACTGTTCAGTAGGATGTGTACACGTGAGGCGACATCGTGCCCAAACATGTAAATTATTAAGGAGAGAACAATTGGTGTGTAGGACAGTAAGATGGCACAAAGATGGGAGCCACAGGTGCCCAAAGCTTTGAGCTGCTTTTCCTTGGTTGCCAGGCTTAATACTGTCCTCAGAATCTTAACATAAGACAGGGAGATGATCATCAGATCCAGCCCCACAATGACGAGAGCTGCAGTTATCGCATAGACTTTATGGAACCTGGTGTCGGCAAAGGACAGATTCAACAAGGCCATGTACTCGCAGTAGCAATGTGGGATGACATGGGACCTACAGTAGGGCAGCCTCTGGAGGAGGAAGGGCAGAGGGAGCAGTAGCAGAACAGCTCGGGCCAAAGCTGCTAGCCCGATCTTTGCAATCACTGAATTGGTCAGGATGGTGGTGTACCTGAGGGGGTTGCAGATGGCCACATACTTGTCGAAGGCCATGGCCAGCAGCACACCAGACTCTATGCCAAAGAATGAGTAAAGGAAAAACATCTGTACCAGGCAGGCATTAAAGTTGATCTCCCTGGAATTAAACCAGAAGATGCTCAGCATTTTTGGCATGATGGTTGTGGATAAAACCAGGTCAATGATGGCCAGCATGGCAAGGAAATAGAACATGGGCTTGTGTAGGGAGGGCTCTGTCTTGATAAGATACAAGAGGGTGCAGTTTCCCAGAAGAATCATGGTGAACACTGAGTAGAAGGGGATGGAGATCCAGAGGTGCAGATCTTCCAGTCCCGGGATGCCCGTTAGGAAGAACACGGATGGATCAGAGCCTGTGTTGTTGGACCCTGACAGGTTGCGCTGTTGTGGCATTTTTTGCAAGTCTCACATCGATGTCTTTCCTTTCAAGAAAACACAACACATGGAATGAACAGACCCTGTCAATTAAATACATAGGAGGGGCCAGTCTCAGCTCTGGAAGATGCGGATTGACTTTTTGTTGAGTTCATCAGACATATTGCAATAACACTAATTATACAAACTCTACTAATCATGCAATCCCATATCTAGTATTTCTGGATCCACGGCACATCCTTTCCACCTAGAAATACCTGGCCTGTGAAGATGCATGTAGCAAGATGTACCTGGTAGCTTCAGCAGCACACTCTGGGTATTCAGCCTGGATGTACATGGTACACCAGGGAACATGCCTGAGTAATGCTATTTTGATCTCAGGGATGACCAAAGGTTCATCTATACAGGAAGTGTCAACACTCGGCAACAAGGCTCAGAGCTCAGATCAGCTCACTAACATAAGTTGTGCAGATGCTGTAGCTCGAGTTGGGGCTTTGAGCCTTAACGTCTTCACAGCTAGTCTTAGTGCGGTGCCCTGAGAAACATGAGCCTGCATCTGTTGACCCGAGCCATTCGCTGTGTAGAGATACCCAAAGAGTCTATGAATCTGATCTCACTCCCATTGAAGTCAGGGGGAGAACTTCCCACTGATTTCCAGGACAGCTGAGCTGTTCTTTTTAGGTGACAAATCTGAGGAGTTGTCCCAGGTATCAGTAGATAATTTTGGAACAAACTGATACATTAAACTGCAAAAAGTCACCAGAATCAAATAGGATTCACCCAAGAGTTGTGAAGGAACTCAAATATCAAAATGCAGAACTTCTAACTATGGTATGTGACCTATCACTTAAATTAGTCTCTGTAACAGATGCCTGGCAGATTTTTTTAGAGAAGTTTCCAGAGGTGATCCTGGCAATTACAGCCCAGTGAGCCTAACTTCAGAACCAGGAAAACTGGCTGAAAAGATAGTAAAGATCAGAATTACCAGACGTATAGATGAACAAGATCTGATGGGGAAGAGTCAACCTGGTTTTTGTAAAGGGAAATAATTCCTCACCAGTCTAGTAGAATTCTTTGAAGTCAGCCAAAGGGCCTGTGCTGTGTACACAGAAACCTGACACAGGCCCAAAGTCCAGAGTTTGGTCAGCGTCAAACAGTGAACAATATGGGCTAAACCAGAGACAACTCAGGATAAACCAGAGACAACTCTTTTTTACTAAGATAAGTATGGTCATCAAAACCCCGGGGTGGGGGGAGGAGGGAGCAGTCATTGGAGCCTTTGTCTGAAGCTGCAAACAGACCAAAGAAGCGAGAGAAGCCCTATGTCAGAAACTGTGTAGACACCTCTGCAAAAAGAGATAGCCATGGTCTCCTTGCATACCAACTCTAAGCTCATGGAGAGGTCTAAGCATGTCAGTTTCAGATATGAAATGCTCCTTCCTCCCATAATGTCTCTTGGAGGTGGAGCGTACCTGTGAGAACTGCATCAAGTCTTGATTTAACGACTTTAAGCAATGGTGATCCAACCACATCCCCAACTAATTATCAGAAGGATAGTTGTGTTAGTCTGTATCCACAAATGCAATGAGGAGTCTGGTGGCACCTTAAAAAAACCATGTCAGTCCATGCATCTGGAGCAGTGGATTTTTCACCCACGAAAACTTATGCCCAAATAATCTGTTAGTTTTCAAGGTGCCACCAGAGTCCTCGTTTTTATTACTAGCTATGTTGTTTCAAATGCTAGTTCACCTTGTGCTATGAATGTGCACCTTGTTTCTAGCCTAAATTTGTCCAGTCTCAGCTCCCAGCCGTTGGATCTCATTCTGCCTTTGCCTGCTAAAGAAGAAAGACTCTTGTACAGTCAGAAATCTCTTCCCATCAATGGACTTAAAAAGCGTGATCAAGTCACCTCCTAACCTTCTCTCGGATAAACTAAGTAGATTGAGCTTCTGCAGCCTCTGGCTGTAAACCTGTTTTCCAGATTGAAAATATTTCTTATAGCTCTTTTTGATCCCATTTCAATTTGTCAACAACCTTTTTAAGTGTGGGCACCAGACCTAGAAAGAGTGTCCAGTGATGGTCTCTCCAAACCGTACACCTCTCTATTTCCACTTGTTATTCACTTGCTTTTACATTCAAGGAGGTTAACCTGAACATCCCTGATTTTTTGAATACTTGGAATTTCTTCACATAGTATTTTTGTTTGTTGATGGAATTAAATAGTTCGCTTCTAAATGGTCAACCTCACTCTGCTCTCACTTCTACAGATGTAAATCCAGAATAATTCAATATTACATCAGTGTGACTGACAGCAGATTTGGCCCAGAGCTTTCAATTTGCTTAAAAAATCTCTTAGAAAGATCTTTGATTAGCTTTAATATAAACTGTCCCAGCTCACCTGGACCCTGGCTGTGTCTTCTTCCCTCTCAGCACATGCTGAAGTCACACACAAGATGCAGGAATCTCTACTCAGCTGGGATCCTCTGGGTGAGAGTATTTATACCTCCTAATGACACCCTGCTGACTTTTCTCCCCAGATGGGAGTTGAGAGACTTGGGTCACTGGAGAGGTAGGTTTGGTGGGGGCTGTGATTCAACAGGGCTGGTGAATAGAGCTAAAATAAGATGAGCTCTGAGCTGTGTTCTCTTTCCAGAAATGAAGTGAAATGCAGTGTCATAAAATTATACTTTGTATTAGAGGGAAAAACTGACAAAAAAAAAGTCTTTGAGAGGAAGCAGGAGAGTGAAGACATAAAATATTGAAACAAATTAACTGAAACCTTCTAGTATCTCTGTGCATCAGAGCGCTGGAAATCTAAGTTCTCTTTCTTCCAGGTTCTCTGCCTAGGATTCATAGAAATGCTGCTGTCTTTCCTCTCCAGGGCTAGACCCCACGGGAACACTTTTACTTGCCTGCTTTATGAAATGAAGATTTAAGCTACTTCAATAAACTCTTTAGGAAACCTCTGACTTTAAGCAGGGACTGGATGCCCATCCAACGCATGGGGCTAAGATGACGCCTCTCGCTATAAAAAGTCTAGGATCTCCCTGTCTGTTTACAGATCCCGGAGTGTAGTTTTACGGGTTCTACTTTGCTTCTAAACATGTATACTAGTTTTCTTCATATTATGTGGTAAAGACAGCGCTCAATGTGAATTCAGGTGATTTCCGCTTTACATATTTGAAAGAAGTCTCTAGTTCAGAGTTCCTGAAACTTTTGAGGGTCAAACTCCCCCTTATCCCTGTCCACTCTCCCCTTACCCAGAGCTGGGCAGGGAGTGGCCCTGTGGCTATGGAGTGGCGGGGGGGCAATGCAAGTAGGGGTGTGGGGGAGGCTGAGGCTTGGGCCGCAGCTGGAGGTGGACTTGGGGCTGGGAGTGGAGCCATGGCCAGAGGTCGAGGCTGGAGGTGGGAGCGGACCTGCAGCTGGCCTTGGTGGGGGCCAGAAGCCAGGCCCTAGGCTTGGTGCAGCTCTGCTCCTGGCCTTGCCATCGGGGTAGAAATGGAGCCGCGGCCCAGGCTGGGGTCTGGCACAGGGCCAGGAGTAGATCAGCAGCCAGGCTATGGTGGAAGCTGTCAGCTGGGCCCCCTGTCAAGCCCAGCCAAGCCTGGGACCAGGGTCTGGTGTGGGAGCTGGAGCAAGGCTGGGGGCAGAACTGGAACAGAGCTGGGGGCAGAAAGAGGCTGGGTGGCTCCCTCCCCACCCCAGGCCTTGCCATGCCCACCTGGACGTACTTCCATGCCACCCTAGGGGATCGCGCCTCACAGTCCGGGGATCTCTGCTCTAACTGTAACTGTGGTTATTAGAAACTGTAGGTTGTAAATGTACAAACCAGTTGATCTGAAGGCAGATAGGAGAAAAGTGTTTGTACAAGAAGAACCACGTGTGACTAAACGTAGCGGGGGAGTCACCTCCTTGAACTGGTACTGAAATAGTTATGATGAGTTCCCCTCCCAGGCTTTGCTTCTCTAGACTCTAAACACTATTGATTTGGGATAAAATCACTTGTAATTCCACAGCTTAAAAACACCCCGTTGTGCCCACTAAACACTGACACCAGCTTAACTCTAGAGGGCAGTGTCTGGTGGTACAACGTTGAATGACATACAAGATGGCGTCTTCTCTTCTGTAAACAAAAGAAGGGATTTCAGCCCTGAAGGGTTTTTATATGGAACTCGGTAACATCAGAATAACGAAGCAGTGCTCTGAATGTCTTGAGAGTGGAACGGAGATGCTCTTCTGAGAGGTTAATTTAGTGCATTCCCCACATCCCCTCGTCTCTGGATTTCTGAATTACAAACCACGTACTTTAGAAAGAACCCTAAGGATGTAACTGGGCCTCAGACAATGCACGTAACCTGAGCTCTGTATTTCACCATGTCCAGGCAAAATCCTGTGTCTCCGAATATATGTCTGGTAATTCATATGAGACTATCAATTCAGCGAGATCTGGGTTTCCTCGTGTAACGTTACTGAAATAATCTGGGATCATATAGATCATTGGTGCAACCAAGGTCCTGTAGTGGCACCAAATCTTGTGTAAAGGGGGTCATATAAGGTGTCTAAGACCAAGTTATGGTTTGCTGATTATGATTATGCTATCGGTAGGTGTGTATCATTTTTGTACGTGAAGTTATAAGAACATAAGAAGGGCCTGTGACGGTGCTGTTCCCGGTGGGATGCAACTGAGAGGGTCAATTAGGACAAATTGATTCTAAAAGGGCAACTAGAGCCCAGAACTGGGATTTCTCCACTCTAAAGGCAAACCAAACCAGCAAACAGAAAAGACTTTGGTCTTGCCCCACTAGCTATCCACAAGTCACACAAGCAATTCCCTTAGACACTTCAGTTGTCCAGTATCACCACCAGCAGCCACCTGCCCTGGGGACAAATTGTTATGAGAACCAATACCCCAAAATAAAGAAAGTGGTTCTCCCCAATTCCAAAGAATCAGGCCCCAGACCCAGATCAATATACAAATCAGATTTTACCCACAAATCACTCTGTTTTTTAAATATGTCAGAAGCAGGAAGCCTGCTAAACAACCAGTGGCGTCCCTGGATGATAGAGATACAAAAGGAGCTCTTAAAGATGATAAAGTCATTGAGGAAAAACTAAATGAATTATTTGCTTCGGTCTTCATGGCTGAGGACGTTAGGGAGATTCTCAAATCTGAGCTGTCTTTTGTAGGTGACAAATCTGAGGAATTAACATAGATTGAAGTGTCGCTAAAGTAGGTTTTGGAACTAATTGATAAACTGAACAAGTCACCGGGACCAGACGGCATTCACCCAAGAGTTCTGAAAGAACTCAAATGTGAAATTGCAGAACTATTAACTAGGGTTTGTAACCAGTCCTTTAAATTGGCTTCTGTACCTAATGACTGGAAGATAGCTAATGTAACGCCAATATTTAAAAAGGGCTCTAGAGGTGATCCCAGCAATTACAGACCGGTAAGTCTAACGTCCGTACTGGACAAATTAGTTGAAACAATAATAAAGAATATAATTGTCAGGCACATAGAAGAACATAAATTGTTGAGCAAAAGTCAACATGGTTTCTGTAAGGGAAATCACGTCTTACTAATCTATTAGAGTTCTTTGAAGGGGTCAACAAATATGTGGACAAGGGGGATCCAGTGGACATAGTGTACTTAGATTTTCAGAAAGCCTTTGAGAAGGTCCCTCACCAATGCTCTTATGTAAATTAAGTTGCCATTGGATAAGAGGGAAGATCCTTTCATGGATTGAGAGAACTGGTTAAAAGACAGGGAACAAAGGGTAGGAGTAAATGGTAAATTTTCAGAATGGAGAGGGGTAACCAGTGGTGTTTCCCAAGGGTCAGTACTAGGACCAATCCTATTCAACTTATTCATCAATGATTTGGAGAAAGGGGTAAACAGTGAGGTGGCAAAATTTGCAGATGATACTAAACTGCTCAAAATAGTTAAGACCCAAGCAGACTGTGAAGAACTTCAAAAAGATCTCATGAAACTAAATGACTGGGCAACAAAATGGAGAATGAAATTTAATGTGGATAAATGTAAAGTAATGCACACTGGAAAAAATAACCCCAACTATACATATAGTATGATGGGTGCTAATTTAGCTACAACTAATCAGGAAAAAGATCTTGGAGTCCTTGTGGATAGTTCTCTAAAGATGTCCATGCAGTGTGCAGCGGCAGTCAAAAAAGCAAACAGGATGTTAGGAATTATTTAAAAAGGGATAGAGAATAAGACAGAGAATATCTTATTGCCCTTATACAAATCCATGGTGCACCCCCATCTTGAATACTGTGCACAGATGTGGTCTCCTCATCTCAAAAAGGATATACTGGCATTAGAAAAGGTTGAGAGAAGGGCAACTAAAATGATTAGGAGTTTGAAACAGGTCCCATATGAGAAGAAATTAAAGAAGCTAGATCTTTTTAGCTTGGAAAAGAAGAGACTAAGGGAGGATAGGATAGAGGTATATAAAATTATGAGTGGTGTAGAGAAAGTGAATAAGGAAAAGTTATTTACTTGTTCCCATAATAGAAGAACTAGGGGCCACCCAATGAAACTAGAGAGCAGCAGGTTTAAAACAAATAAAAGGAAGTTCTTCTTCACACAGTGCCAGTCAACCTGTGGAACTCCTTGCCTGAGGAGGCTGTGAAGGGTAGGACTATCACAGGGTTTGAAAGAGAACTGGATAAAATCATGGAGGTTAAGTCCATTAATGGCTCTTAGCTAGGATGGGTAAGGAATGGTGTCCCTAGTCTCTGTTTGTCAGAGGCGGGTGATGGATGGCAGGAGAGAGATCACTTAATCCTTCCCTATTAGGTTCGCTCACTCTGGGGCACCTGGCATTGGCCACTGTTTGTAGATAGGATACTGGGCTGGATGGACCTTTGGTCTGACCCAGTAAGGCCATTCTTACGTTCTTATGTTCATGGGTAAAAAATCCACTGCTTCAGATGCATGGAGTAACATGGGTTTTATTTACGAATAAAAGCTTATGCCCAAATAAATATGTTAGTCTTTAAGGTGTCATTGGACTCCTTGTTGTTTCTGTAGATACAGACTAACAAAACTATCCCTCTGATACTTAGCTAATGATGTGGTTGGATCGTCATCACTTGACGTCTTTAAATCAAGACTTGATGCCTTTATCACCAATACGCTCCACCTCCAAAAGACTTTATGGGAGGAAGGAGGATTTCATATCTGAAACTGACATGCTTGGACATTAAAGTTTGTATGCAAGGAGAGCATGACTATCTCTTTTTGTCAAAGGAGTCTACGCAGGTTCCAACATAGGGCCTCTCTCGCTTCTTTGGTCTGTTTGCAGCTTCAGATAAAGGCCTCAATTACTGCTTCCCCTTGGGGTTTTACTGACCATGCTGATCTTAGTAAAAAAGCAAGATTGTCTCTTGTTTGTCGTGTTTCTCTTAGCCATTATTGTTCATTGTTTGCTAAGCTTCTGAACTTTTTGACCAAACTCTGGACTTTTGTCCTGTGTAAGATTTCTACATACACAGCACAGGAATTTTGGCCCTTCAGTGGACTTCAAAGAATTCTACTAGATTGTTGAGGAATTATTTCCCTTTACAAAAATCACGTTGACTCTTCCTCATCAGATCTTGTTCATCTATATGTCTGGTAATTCTGCTCTTTACTATTGTTTCAATCAGTTTGCCTGGTTCTGAAGACAGGGTCACTGGGCTGCAATTTCCAGGATCACCTTTGGAACCTTCTCTAAAAATTGGCATCACATTAGCTATCTGCCAGTCATCTGGTACAGAGCCTGGTTTAAGTGATGGGTCACATACGACTGTTAGTAGTTCTGCAATTTGATATTTGGATTCCTTCAGAATTCCTGGATCAATCCATCTGTTCCTGGTAACTTATTACTACTTAATGTGTCAGTTTGTTCCAAAACCACTTCTACTGATACCTTGGACAGATCCTCAGATTTGTCACCTAAAAAGAACAGCTCAGCTGTCCCGGAAATCAGTGTGGAGTTCTCTCCCTGACTTCAGTGGGTGCGGGATCAGACTCACAAGCTCTTTGGGTATCTCAATACAGAGAGTGGCATTTAGTCACACAGCTCGGGTCGACAGATGCAGGCTGGTTCTTCTCGGGGTACTGCACTAACAATAGCTGGGTAGACATTGAGGGTTGGGCTCTGAAATTGGTGGGCTGGAGCCCCAATGCGAGCTACAGCATCTACACAGCTTGATTTAGTGAAGTGCCCTGAGCCTGTCGATCCGAGCTCTGAGCCTTGATTCTGCAGGATGACACTTGCTGTGCAAATGAACCCTTGGCCATCGCTGAGATCAAAATAGCACTACTCATGCGTGTTCCCTGATGTACCACGTACATCCAGGCTGAATATCCAAGTGTGCTGCTGAAGGTACCAGGTACCTTCTGCTACATGCAGCTTAACATTCCAAGTATTTCTAGGCTGAAAGCATGTACCGGGTGGCCAGATATACTAGTTACTTCATAGCAGTATGCACACTAAACAATGTGCATCTCCTAATAGAAAGGTACACCAGGTAGGATACTTGTAACCAAGTGGGGTTCATTACTTGTGACTTGTAATGAGATTCTAAAAGCTTGAAATGATTTTGTGAAGAAAAATATAAGGGTTTGTGTGATTAGTGTTATGGCAACATGTCTGATGAACTCCACAAGAGGTCACTTCGCTTCTTCCAGAGCTGAGACCGGCCCCTCATAAGTATTTAATTGACAGGGTCTGTTCATTGCATGTGTTATGTGTTATTGAAAGGAAAGACATTGATGTGAGACTTGCAAAAGATGCCACGACAAGACAACCTGTCAGGGTCCAACGGCTCAGGCTCTGATCCATCCGTGTTCTTCCTGACGGGCATCCCGGGGCTGGAAGCTCTGCACCTCTGGATCTCCATCCCCTTCTCCTCAGTGTTCACCATGGTCCTACTTGGAAACTGCACCCTCTTGTATGTTATCAAGACAGAGCCCTCCCTCCACAAGCCCATGTTCTATTTCCTCACCATGCTGGCCGCCATCGACCTGGTTTTATCCATGACCACTGTGCCAAAAATCCTGATCATCTTCTGATTTAGTTCCAGGGAGATCAGCTTTAACGGCTGCCTGGCACAAATGTTTTTCCTCTACTCGTTCTTCATCATGCAGTCTGGTGTGCTGCTGGCCATGGCCTTCGACAGGTACGTGGCCATCTGCAACCCCCTCCGGTACACCACCATCCTGACCAATTCAGTGATAGCAAAGATCGGGCTAGCAGCTTTGGCTCGGGCTGTTCTGCTAACAGTCCCTCTGCCCTTCCTCCTCCGTAGCCTGCCCTACTGCAGGTCTCACGTCATCTCCCACTGTTACTGTGATCCCATGCCTTTGATGAAGCTGGCCTTTGCTGACACCAGGTTCAATAGCAACTATGAGATCATCATAACTGTCTTCACTTTGGGGCTGGATCTGATATTCATCTCCCTATCATATGTCAAGTTCTTAAGGGCTGTCTTAAGCCTGGCAACCAAGAAAGAGCAGCTGAAAGCTTTTGACATTCTTTGGAATTGGGGAGAACCGTTTTCTTTTATTGGGGTATTGATTTTCATAAAAATTTGTCCCCAGAATGAGTGGCTGCTGGTGGTGATACTGGGAAGCTGGAGTGTCTAAGGGAATTGCTTGTGTGACTTGTGGCTAGCCAGTGGGGTGAAACCAAAGTCTTTTCTGTTTGGCTGGTTTGGTTTGCCTTAGAGGTGGAGAAACCCCAGCTTAGGGCTGTAACTGCCTTGCTTGAAGCAATTTGAAGCTTGAAGCAATTTGTCCTGACTTGGCACTCTCAGTTGGGTCCCACCAGGAACAGTCCCATCAGCGGACAGCAATAAGGAGACCTGTGCCAAGCACTGGCTGCCAGCCCTCCTGCTGGTGGGGTGGTGTCCTGTGAAGGCCCCTGACCAGGGTCACAGGAGAACAGCGTCTCCAGCAGGTGGCAGACGGCAAAGCAGAGCTGCTTGGTGGTGGGCAAGGAGAAGGGACTGGGCCCAGAGGATTTGGTTCCCAGGTGGCTGGAGGGTTCATAGCTGTTTCTGCTCCAAGGGGCCACACCCCGTGATCCATGGCTGATGGGCCCCCTGGAGTATCAGCCCTGCTACCCTCCAGGGCCTGGGGCTGGGCAGTATCACTCTGTTTCCACCAGGCCAATGCCAAGATCTGGATCAACATAGGTAACAGGCCGGCCCAACAGGTGTGTCCCTCTGTCCAGCACTAGTGGCCCCAGGAACCTGCCCTCGTTCCCGGGCGGGGGCTGGTTGTGAGGTGCACCAGGTTATGGGCTGGTGCCTGTGGAAGGCTTTCAAGTGATGACAGGGTCGTTGCCAGATACCCATTTTTTTAAGAGAATGTACGATTGACAAGGTAAACTGTCAGCATCTGGATAGGGGGGCGGGGCCTCAGAGGAAGAGGTGATGGGGAGGACCCTCAGAGGAAGAGGTGATGGGGCGGGGCCTCAGAGGAAGAGGTGAGGGGGCGGGGCCTCAGAGGA